>JADDOH010012457.1:0-129158 GCA_016648135.1 Agrypnia vestita | reverse complement strand
ATCAGTACAAAACATACACGATTATTGTCTACCGTTAAAAATAATTGTAACCCACATCTAAAAAAAAAAAGATCAGTACAAAACATACACGATTATTGTCTACCGTTAAAAATAATTGTAACCCACATCTAAAAAAAAAAAGATCAGTACAAAACATACACGATTATTGTCTACCGTTAACAAATATGTGATTTCAGAACTCTAATTTTTTCTCTTTATTTTTTTTTTGTTCTTTTTCTTCTAGTACTCATAAAGTTCACATACAACTCACATACCCACTTACACACCCTCATCAAACAGACTTAACTTTTCTTTTTGGTTGCAATCCTAGGATTGGTCTGCAACAAGCTCTCGCTTTCTCCACGTTTCTTCATTTCTTGGTAGGTGCTACAGCGCGCAACTGGTCTACGTAGCTTAATCTCGGGCGGCCTCTACGACTGTTGTCTTCAACGTTTCCCTCGACGATGGTAAAAAGCAGGCCCGGAAGCCTTATATTATGGCCTATCCAAATTGCTCGTTGTTGGGCGATTCTGTTCAGGAGCCGCCTCTTTTCGCCCACCCTGCTCAACACCTCGCCGTTTCGGATATGTTCAGACCAATGGATCCTCGCCATGCGCCTGTAGCGCCACATCTTAAAGGCCGCTAGCCTCCCGGACATGCTCTGGCCGATGGTCCATGTTTCATACATCAGCACACTTCAGAAAAGAGTTCTGATTAAGTTCTTCCTGACCTTTGAATCAATGTTGGAGGACTTAACTTAAAAACTTTAAAACATTATTAAACAGTCGCGAATTATTTGTAATCATTTTGGTGAATGATACTAGGTATAGCAGTAAGATGTGCATGTTTTTGGTATTATGATGATTTCCTGTTGAATGAAACAATTTTTTTTTGTATGCATGTACTTTCAATACATAAATAATAAATAAAAAAATTGCCTCCCAGAGTTCTGAAATGGAGACCTTGGGAAAATAAAAGAGGCATCGGAAGACCTCAAAAGAGATGGGCCGATGATATTGTCGCTGTGGGGGGAAAGAAATGGCTACAATTAGCCAACAACAGGGAAGAATGGAAAAACAAGGAAGAGGCCTATATCCAGCAGTGGAACGACGAAGGCTGATGAAGAAGAAGAAGAAGAAGAAATAAATATAGATTGGAAGACGGCAGTAACCACCTTGGACATACCTTAGAATAGCTCCTCTGCAAGGTCCTACAACCTTCGGCTGGTGGCAGGTGTGCCGATCTGTTAATCGATATATAAATATTAATTGCCACGCACAGAAATATTTGCCATTTACAGTAGACTCGTGATTATCTTGGGCCGCATGAACAGAGCAAATGAAATTTTTTCTTATATTTTAAAATCATTTATAAAATGCCTAAATATTGTCACGGGACGTGGTTACGGGAGGCAAATGAAACATTTAAAATTAAATAAAATTTTATACATTTCGCAAAGTCACTGGAAACGAACAAAATCAGAGGACCGTTCTTGAATTCACAGTCACTAAAAGTTTCCCGAATATTTCACACTAAATAGTAATTCACACTAATTATTTTAAGTTCGTTTTAGAATCTTCGGTGCACTTTCACTCCTGAATAACTTGTCTCTCATACAAAAAAATAAATGAGAGATAAGTTATTCAGGGATAGCAGAAATATTGTAGAAACATGAAAAATAATGCTCCGATTAAATTCGTTTAAATAGTTTTTGGTGCTTCATTTGACTCCCACGGCTACGATCCCAGGACAATAAATGATGGTTCAACCGCTATTTTAACCGGTAATTTTCGGTACAGTTATTTGGTATTTGTATTTGATTGTATCGATGATTATAATTGTTGTCTAGTACCGAAGGTTGCCCGTCGACTTGCGAAAAATCGGTTGCTAATCATCTACGCAATCAGATACAAATCTGAAATAACGGTTATTGTGTCACCGGTTAAAATACCATCACTAATGATAAACATAAAGGTCCTGACTATCTGAATTTATAATAATACAGGAAACTTAAATCGAATGATAAAATGCATTCGCTGTGATACAAGTCAAATAAAAACTTTCAATAAAGGTAATTGTGAAATTTCTGCAAGGTTTTAATTTTTTTTTTTTCGTTTTAATCGTTCATTCCCCTGGATAGTCGCACGTCAGGTCACCTTGGGGCTTGCAGGTCTGCAGACACTGTTCCAAGCTGCCGAAGTTGTTGGCGTTTCCTTGACAGCCGCCGTAGGTGAACTCTTCGCACTGCCCTTTGGAGTAGTCATACCAGTATCTAGAAAACAAGACAAAGGGTATATAGAGTTTACTTTAGAGTGTAGAGATCTAAAAGGACCTACAGGAAGCGGCCGGGTGAAGAAAAAGTATTGCGGCGAGGAAGAACCGAGAACCAGAGCAAGCAGTCTCGACTTTAGCTGGGGATGAAATGAATAAGGGAAGATTGAATTGAATAGGGGAGGACAGATTGTAAGAGCCAACCAAAGGACTTCCGGGGTGAGGCTGCAAAAAAATCAGGCTGAGAAGATGCTGACTTAAAGGGCAGGAAACCTAAGTACTTTTTATCCTTTTTACCTGTAGTTAGTTTGCTTGGAGTTGCGTGGAGCAGTGAAGAGTAGTGATGGGTCCGTTCTGCACTAAGTAGTTGTAGTACTACATTGTACTGAAGTTTAGACTTCACACTTTGTAAGTGAACTGCACACTACAAACTACACGCACCTCAAACTTCAAACTACATAATTCAAACTGCACGCTTCAAATTATTTGTTGAAGGGTGACCTTTTACTTTTTTTTTTTTTACGCTTCAACAGGCCAGAAGGCCCAATTACAGAAGCTAAATACATCACAAAACACCCAGGCTTGAGTAAATCACATAGATTAAATTGTTACCTCACCGGGAACCGAACCCGGAACCCTCGGTGTGGGAAGCCAGTGTCGTACCCACTGCGCTACGAGGGCCGCCACCTTTATAATGATGAAAGGTGAAATTTTGGCCGATATTTTTGTGAAGTTGATGTATATAATATAGTTAATTGAAATCGTCCCTCCCTCATCGTCAGAAATAATTGAAAAATGTCAACAAGCTACGAAATCTCATTCCCTAGGCTGTGCATGTGTGTTAAGCCATGTATTCACTAGGGGACAAATTGTCCCTCAACAGCACGCGCGGCATAGAGTCCACGTGACGTTGCAACGTCGTGCACTGTTCCGCCACGTCGCGCACAACATAGCGCGGCATTTCTACGTGCCGTGGCAACGTTGCCATGCGCACGGTACCCGAGCGAGCTCACTGCAACATTACGCGGAGCGTCAGTACCACGTGGTATGTTTACAAGTGAATACGCATGCGCTGTATCTGTCAAGATGACAATGTGGGTAAACGAAATTGTTCTTGAACTCATCGAGCTGTATCGATCGAAGATCGCATAGAATGTCCGTCCTTCTTTCTCTTTGCAGTAAATAATTTCGCATTCTCCTCTTTTTTCTCCTCTTACGTTTCGATAAACTCATTACGCAGATGTCATCATAACCTCATAGGGCGACATTTCCGCGACGTATGGAAAACAATAATTATTTGCAAAAAGGACCTTATTTTTAATAATATTCAATTTACTACAGTAAAACCTCGTTAATTTGAAATTGCGACCCAAAAAAAAACATTTCGAATTGCGGGGAACCACGTTTTCGCCAAATGAGATACCGCAGCTGTCAACATAACCTCATCGGGTGACATTTCCGCGACAAGATATGCGAGTCCCGGCGTGTACACATCAAATGACCGCATCATTGTCCCCGAAACATGAACGTATAAGTTGATGCGACATCCCGCGCGGAATGTTTCGCGATTTGTCCCCTAGTGAATATATGGCTTTATTGGCGAGTTTAAGGTTTGTAAGGTTCATGTTTGCATACTCATATATTGTCCCTGCCCACAACGCTCGGAGCGTGCAGAATCTGACAACTGAACCGCGGTGTTAAGACACAAGCTCATCGATTGACAGAGGGAGAGAGACAGAATGCTTCTATCAAACCTTTTGAAGTATCCGGGACATGATCCTGCCTGACCTGACATGCTGGATAATAGCATGCCAGGTCACCATCTTGAGGCTCACCCATGACCCATGACCTCAAGATGGTGACCCTTGCAGCGCCTTCTGTTTCTTTTGCCTTCAACATTTGGACAATTTTTTATTACTTTCGTCCTCTCATAACCTACCATATCATCTCAAACAAAATAAAAAAGTAACCCATACAAACCAAGTTTTTACAATACTCGCTTTCTTATTTAATCAGGTTTTGTGTCTGCCAGACGCGTCGGAGTCATTACTGTGTTGTATGAAAAAAACCATTAAAAATTTGAAAAATACAAAATTATACTATAATTATTAATTTTTTTTACGATAATTTGAAAGATCAATTGTTCGTCGCCACGAACAATTGATGCTTGCAAAGTTTCAGCTCGATTGGATCACGGGAAAAGGGTTAAAAATCGATACAAAGTTTTTTCGTCAGACAGACAGACAACCAGACCAGAAAAGTAACCCATAAAAACCAAGTTTTTACAATACTCCCTTTCTCATTTTCGAGTTTCGTGTCTGCCATATGATCTAATACATAATAACATAATTTCCATACAACTTACTGAAAAAACCATTAAAATTTGAAAAATCAAAAATTATACTACAATTATTTATTTTTTTTAACAAAAATTTGAAAGATCTTAATCGTCGCCACGAGTCTGCTTGTAAAGTTTCAGCTCGATTGGATCACGGGAAAAGGGTTTAAAATTGACCCAAAGTTTTAACGTCAGACGCCACGAGTTAAAAGAAAGGAAGTAAAAAAGCCATTTTCTTATATAAAAATCTTAATGATAACATTATCTGCGGTGTGTGTAGCTTACGATTTTTTTATGTAACGCTATGTATACGCTACATCGTAGAAATTACACTATTTAAAAAGAAAATAATTATACTTTTCATTTCAGACAAACCTTAGAAGCATGAAAATTTTCAAGAGCTGCGCGCATCACGGAGAGTGACCTTTTCGATACAGCATATAACTCCGCCATTTTGCAATTTTAAAAATAATTTTTTAATGTTAAATATTAACCAATATATGCAGTAATCAATGATAGTAAAAATAACGTTATATGTGCGATACCTTGGAATGGCTGCTTTGCAAGGTCCTACAGCCTTTGGTAGGTGGCAAGCGTCCAGATCTATAAATTAATAAACATTATATAAATTTATTTATTGTTATTATGTATAATAAATGCGTATGCGTACGTTATATACAGGTGCAACAGAGCTGTCCACAATTATTAGCAGACTATAGCTGTAAACCGTCAAAAATTACGGTGCTTTTACATGGCGGTTCCTAAAGAATAAGTATTTATTTTAATTTTAATTAAATTGAACTTTGTAATGCAGTACAAATCTTCAATTTAGTTTCATTTATAATAATCATGTTGCACAACAAAGAACTATATTATATATATATATATATAGATATATATCTATATATATCTCTATATATAATAAGTTTATTTATAAACTAACAAGAAGAGTGAAGAAAAACGTTTTGGTAAAAGAAGTTCGGGAACAGACAACGAAATAATTATAATTGGGATATAAATTAAATCCCTGCCTTAATTATGAATCCATAAGATTGAGGAAACAATGTCATCGAACATAATAATTTCTTTATCTGTCCGTCCGTCTGTCTGGCTGTCACTAATTTCGTTCGAAACAACGGTTAAAGAATTAAATTAAACGTCTGGAGATGGGGCTTGAACAACGGGCCAGCAAACCCGAAACGGCCGCTTAACACATGTTGCTACCGCCGACTCTCCGTGGACTGCCAAAAAGATACTATAAATATATATGCAAGGGCAAAGCAAAGACGCAAACCAATGTTTTGTCGTTTTTGATGGGTTACAGCTAGAGCTAGATACATCAATAGTTACGAAAAATTTGCATTTTTCAATATGTTTAACTAACATTTTGTAAAATGTTGGATGGTCACTAAAATAACTCAAATCGAATGATACAAATGTATTCGCTTTAAAATATCTCAAATTAAATGACTCAAAGCTTGCTTTGAAATACTTGTTCAAATTTTTTGCTTGGTTTTAATAATTTATTTTTCGTTTTAATCATTCATTCCCCTGGATAGTCGCACGTCAGGTCACCTTGGGGCTTGCAGATCTGCAGACACTCCTCCAGGCTGCCGAAGTTGTTGGCGTTTCCTTGACAGCCACCGTAGATGAACTCTTCGCACTGCCCTTTGGAGTAGTTATACCAGTATCTAGAAAAAACACAAGAAAACTAAATTAGAGCTTATATACTTCACGTAATGTTAAAGTGATTCGTTTTTTGCTTTAGTCAGGATAAGTTGCAATTATCCGTGAAATATAAACATATTGGAAAAAGCACCGAAAATCCCTGTGACTATTTTAATGCAGTGAGAAGTTTCACTTCAAAAAGTAGGCACCTCAACACAAGTTCAAACGCGGGCGGCAGAGAGTTGGATGGGGTTTTTAGAGTTAATTGTGGAAGAGAAGATATTGAAGCTGATGATGAAGGCGATGAGAAATAATGATGAACATACCTTGGAATAGCTCCTCTGCAAGGTCCTGCAACCTTCGGCTGGTGGCAAGTGTGCTGATCTGTTAATTGATATATAAATATTAACGTACACGCACAGAAATATTTATCATTTACAGTAGACTCGTGATTATCTCGGGCCGCATGAACAGAGCAAAAGAAGATTTTTTTTCTTATATTTTAAAATTATTTACAAAATGTACAAATATTGTCACGGGACGTGGCTGTGGGAGGCAAATGAAACACTTAAAATTAATTAAAGTTTTATACATTGCGCAGTCACTGGAAACGAACTAAATCGGAGTACCGTTCTTGAATTCGCAGTCACTAAATGTTTCCAGAATATTTCACATACAAACAACTCATGAGAAATTCGCGCTAATTTTCTAAGTTCGTTTTAGAATCTTCGGTGCAATTTTTAACACTCCTGAATAACTTGCCTCTCATATAATAGAGTATATGAGAGACAAGTTATTCTGGGGTGATAAAGAGCAGCGAAGGTTATTAGTGTGAAATAATCTAGGAACATTTTTTTATTTTTTTTTAAAAATAAAATAGAAACCCAAAAAGTTGATGGATATCATTTTTACATGATTCAATATAGGATTATAATAATAATATAATTTAGGTACAAAGTCATTTTTTATAGTTGGCCGAGTTATAGCATTTTTGTCACATCTGTTTTAAGAATAATGCTCTGATTAAGTTCGTGACGTTCGCCCAGTGACTTTGCGTGTTAAATAAAAGTTAAACTTGTTTTAAATGCTTCATTCGTCTCCCACTGCTACGATCCCATGACAATAAATGATGTTTTTTTAACCGGTTATTTTAGGTACAGTTATTTGGTATTTTTATTTGATTGTATCGACGATTGATAACTAACATAATACAATTGTTGTCTAGTACCTATGGTTGCTCGTCGAATTGCGAATCATCTACGCAATCATATACAAATCTGAAATAATGGTTAGTGTGTCGCCGGTTAAATTGCCATCACTAATGACATACATACACATTCTGAAGATCTGAATTTATAATAATACAGGAAACTTAAATCAATTGATAAAATGCATTCGCTGTTATACAAGTCAAATAAAATGATTAAAACTTTATATAAAAGTAATTGCTAAAATTTCTGCAATGTTTTAACTCCTGTGTGTCGGTGGTGTAACGTAAGTCTACATGCCATAGAAAATATTAAATATCTACCTTATTTACGAAAACTAAAATGTCACATTTTTTGTAATCATCGAATAGACATTTTAACACCAAAATGACTAAATTAAACTGTTTATAGATTTTTTAATAAAAAAATATTTATTCATTACTCTCGTATTTTTGGCCAGTGTGTAAAAGAGAGCAGAATATTGCACGTCGCAGTTAAATCGAGCAAGAAACAGCAAGACAATACCACACATTTCATGCAGGACAGAGATGGCAGTTACTTGGGTTTCGGTGAAAGAGAAAACAATATCGAAATAGTACGGTACAGTCGCGTAACACGTGTTAGACAACGACGGACTGCAGTCGCCGCGTCGTTGAATTTAGTTGGTAATGATACGACGGCGTGAGCGCACGCAAATTCGATATGCCATGATTTTATGATAATTTACTAAAATAATGTAAATATGTATATTTACCTTACATAATTATATAAAGGGACCTTTGAAATTATTGAAAATATATATTTTTTACCACATATTAAAAACTATATCGATTTATAATCATGTAACACTGTGTTACACCACCGTTCCCGAAGGTATTTTTTGGCACAGTCTTTTAAGGCTCGGTTGCGCCAGCAGAAGTTAATTTGGTTCAAGTAACATTGACCCGAGTAACTTTTTTTTTTCCTCAGCTGAGAGTAAACTCGATTTCGGGTTGCATAAACGTTTTTTTTACCGCTGTCAAACCAATCATAAGGCTAATAGGGTGCCAAGCGGAATAAACCTCAAATACCGCATTTGTCTATGAGATTTGATTTATTTCAGTTTTTCACCACTGGCAATACGTACTTTTGCGGTTCAAAACCAGTTCAAACAAACCACTTTATTCTATGAAACAAACCAAACAAACGTCAAACCATCGCTAAAATAACGCGAAATTAAAAGATTCATTTAATGTTTACGAAAATGACAGCGACAAAATTCAAATGACAAGTACCTGTACGGATAAATGTCACATTTTCAAATCAGCTGTGAGAGGACGGCCATTTTTTACCAACGTTTTTACCTTTACCCACCTATCTTGGAGAGTATAATAAAGTTACTCATGTATGTACTTCGGCGAGTTAAATATTTTTACCACAGATTGCGCAATCCGTTTTAGTAAAAAAAGTTATTCGAGTAACTTTTTTTATCTTTAGTTTAGATGACGCAACCGGGCCTAAGAGTTATTAATTTATTTATTTATTTTGTTTTAATCATTCGTTCAGCTGGATGGCAGCTTGTCAGGTCACCTTCGTGAGGCTTGCAGGTGTGCAGACACTCTTCCAAGCTTTTGAAGTTGTTGGAGTTTCCCTTGCAGCCACCGTAGTTGAACTTCTCGCACTTTCCTGTGAAGTGATTAAACCAGTATCTAGAAAACAAAATAACAGTGTATAGAGTTTACGCGCTTTTGGATCAATATTTTTTTGCCTCAGTTACATTTATCCTTGCAAAAAATAATGCTAACGCTTTTTAAAACGAGCGAACCTTACAGTAGTCACGTGTGTAACATTTGACATCTCACAATTAAAAATATCAATTGAGCAGCGACAGAAATTAACCTCAAAATTTAAAAAAGCTAAATATGGAAATAGAATTTGGTCATTAGAAAAATATTTTTGCCCCACTGTGTACTGCCGGAAAATAAGTGTGACCGTGTCGATAAAACAGTGTACTATGTAGGTAGATAGAAAATTAAAACAAAATTGTTGGCATGACAGCTGTGTTCGATAAAGTTATCTAATAAGCACTTGACACATTAAAGTAAAAACTTTTAATGTCGTTTCTTTATTAACAGAGCAACACAAGAAGATTTATTTTATTTAATTTTGTCAATCCCCACAGAGTTTGAATGAAACAAACTCATATACAGTACCAACATCTCGGAAAATGGATTGGTGCCATCTGACTGCCAACTCTATCACCGCGCGCGCTCATTGGTCAAATTAAATTGCGCGCGCTTCCCCGGCGCCTAGTTTCCTGTTACGCATTTTCGTCCATTTTTACGAAATCATTGCCACAGATTGCAGGAAAGATGTTACTAGGTAAAAAACTTTGTCATTCAAAAAATGTAATTTATGTTTAAAACTAACGTTACAACGAGTGCCAGGAAGAATAAGGTGTTTTCGCGGAGTGCACACTAGGAGAGGAAAATATTAGGTTGTGTTGTAATGGTCTGATTCTAATGGTTTTTATATAATTGTCTAAACAAGCGCGTCTTTAAGCTGTCTGTTTGTCTCAGTTTATTAGGTAGTTTAGTCCATAACTTTGGTCCTCTAGTTCAAACGCGGACGGCAGGATGTTGAATGAGGTTTTTTCGAGCCAGTAATGGTGACGGTGGAAGTTCTTTTGATACGAATAAAAGATATTGAAGCTGATGATGAAAAACAGTGACGAACATACCTTGGAATGAGCGCTTTGCAAGGCCCCACAACCTTTGGTTGGCGGCAAGTATTCCGACCTGTAAATTGATTGTGTGAATGATTAACAGGGGCCAGAAAGGATTCGCTTTTTAAAAAGTATTATAAAATTAATTTATTAATTAATAAAAGTAGCTTGTTGGTCTTGTGGTTAAGACACTCGCCTCGTGATCCAAAGGTCGCGGGTTCGAATCTCAGCCCAGACTAGCAAGTTAGTCCTATTTTCATAGCACAAGCGTTTAGCTTAGTTTGAAAATAGTAAGAATATTGATGTGACACGTATTCCGTGTTCGCATCTCTATTTTACTTTAAAAAAAAAAAAATTAAAAAAAAATAAAAAAATAAAAAATAATAAAAAAAAAAAAAAAATAATAATAATAATAATAATAATAATAATAATAATAATTGTAATTGATTATCACGCAGTCAGCACCCCAGGTCATATACCTCGGCACACGACGACTCCAGACAACGGACGTTTCTTTGTTCTCGACGAGTATAAGAAGCGGAGGGCTCCGAAACATGTTGTGTTGTACTCAAATATAAAATAGTGGAAAAAAACAAAGTTTAGTGTTTTTATTTCATAATTTTTTAAAAATTGATTTCCACAAAGTTAACGCCGAAACATTAAATTACAGTGTAGTATCATTATTAATGTAAATATCTCACTTAACATTGCATTTTGGATCTATCTAATTATTTATCATCTTATATTACACTGTATTTAAGAAATATACAATATAACTCCCTCTCAAAGCGCAAGAGCTAGTCTTTTTTTGGAGAAAAATGATGTATTATTTTTAGTTCTGATAGACTATAAAAATAAGTATATAACGTAATGTCAAGAGTATTACTGCCTACAACACTACAGAAATGTCTGGAACAAGTCTCTTGTAATCTCTGGAAAGTCCCACAAGACTCTCGAAATGTCTCGAAGAAATTAACCTATAAATACGCGACAGAGATCAGTCATTCGCAAAATATTAGCAACAGAGCGAGCGCATTCTGACCAGCGTATATTCCAGCGACTGTGAATAAAAGACGAGGCAAGAAGTTTTCCTATGTGAGAATATTGAACGGATTACTAGAATTACTAGAAATTGATCTAAGCGATAAAACCAACGTGAAATAGTGTAATAATAAGTGTGTGGAACTTTCTATAAACATTTGGTAAGTATACATTTAAGAACGGTACTTGGATATTGCTCCAGTATGTACGATGACCTTTTGCGTAATAAAAGAATGTTTAAATTATTTTAGTGTTTTAATTTGCGTCTAACAGCCACGTCCCGTGACTGTAATCCAAAAGATAATAATTATGTTGTCTGTCTGTCCGTCCGTCCGTCTGTCTGTCTGTCTGTCCCCATAACTTCGTGTAACGTCCGTAACTTATTTTTAATTTAAAAAAATCTTTTTTCTTTTTACTTTTCTTTTTCATCTGTTTTATTTTTTTCCTTTTTTATATAAATAAATAAATACTTATTCCTTAGGAACTGACATGTAAAAATACCGTCATTTGTGACGGGTTACAGCTAGTATTAAATAAAAATTAAAATCTAGCGACTTTAATACCTATTTGAATTTTTTCAATATTTTTGACTTATCTTTCGTTAAATGTTGGAAAACCGTAAAATGATAAAAATTCGATCGTTTTAATTGAAGTCAAAATGATCAAAGCCCAGTGTAAAAATTTTTAGTTCAAACTTCTGCAAGGTTTTAATCATTTTTTGTTATTGTTTGGAAAGTAGCATGTCGGGTTACCATGGTGATGCTGGCAGGTCTTCAGACACTCTTGCATGGTGCGGAAGTTGTTGGAGTTTCCCCCGCAGCCACCGTAGATGAACCGTACACATCTCCCCAATTTTCGATCATAGGCAAAACTTGAAGAAATCAAAACAAACGTAAAGAATGATATAAATATATTTTTATCTGACGAAATTCACACATGTCCCCAATTTCCGATCATAGGCAAAACTTGAAGAAATCAAAACAAACGTAAAGAATGATATAAATATATTTTTATCTGACGAAATTCACACATCTCCCCAATTTTCGATCATAGGCAAAACTTGAAGAAATCAAAACAAACGTAAAGAATGATATAAATATATTTTTTTCTGATGAAATTCACACATCTCCCCAATTTCCGATCATAGGCAAAACTTGAAGAAATCAAAACAAACGTAAAGAATGATATAAATATATTTTTATCTGACGAAATTCACACATCTCCCCAATTTCCGATCATAGGCAAAACTTGAAGAAATCAAAACAAACGTAAAGAATGATATAAATATATTTTTATCTGACGAAATTCACACATCTCCCCAATTTCCGATCATAGGCAAAACTTGAAGAAATCAAAACAAACGTAAAGAATGATATAAATATATTTTTTTCTGACGAAATTCACACATCTCCCCAATTTCCGATCTTAGGCAAAACTTGAAGAAATCAAAACAAACGTAAAGAATGTTATAAATATATTTTTATCTGACGAAATTCACACATCTCCCCAATTTCCGATCATAGGCAAAACTTGAAGAAATCAAAACAAACGTAAAGAATGATATAAATGTATTTTTGAAGTTACTGAGCGCATTTAGGGTATATTTTTTATTGTAACGGAAGGTGCATGTACAGCATGTAGCGGGAATGCGAGACAGCGAAATGCGCGTGCGTCTATTAAACTGTCAAAAATTTATTCACTTGAAATTAGTGTTCGACGCAAATTGTCACAATGCCAAAAAGTGAATTCAACAATTGAAAGTGACATTCGAGAAATTATTTATTGCAAAAATGACGTGATTGTCAAATATTCGTTTTCAAAATAAATAAAAAACATTCTTAATATTTTTAATATTTATAGCAAGAACTTTGTGGTCAGACATTTTAAAAAAGAAGTTATTTATGTTAATACATAACCCTAAAAAAGACCATTGCGTACGTGGGCACATTCACGAATTTTTTTACGTGTGTATGAGTTTCACACGAATTATTAACAAATGGCTGGTTCAAAACAGAAGTAATCCATGTAGTGTTTTTGGCAAAACTCAGCTAAGTCACTTTTTGGACTTCTTGGTTGTGAATTAAGTTTGTACAAAAGTAATCCAGTAGTTTTTTGAGTAAAATTTTTTTTTGACATTTCTGTTTTGTGTTAAAATTTTATTTTTTTACTGCAAATGTGATCTAAATGCTACTTGGATCACTTCACCGTTCATTAAGCCTAAGTTATTATTATTTTTTTTTTATTAGAGACACTAACAAGATAATGGGTACATGACACTCAGATAATAAACATTATAGTGAAGACTATGCCCATTATCCCAATTACAAGTGTGTTCGGCACGCTCTAGTAACATGTATTTTTGTAATTAATTATATTTCACATGTACACTTATGTATATTATATATTTGTGTTTGAGTGTAGTGCGATTAGTATTTAATGGATCTATAGGTTCATATCGTCGTTTAGAAAATGGATGTTGTGTATGAGTGAGTTTTGGAACGAAGATTACGTGTCTGCAAGAATATCAGCATCAATGTTAGGGTCAGTTAGTTTATATCTATAGTTAGGGTAAGTTATGTTTATATCTATCATTTATCAAACATTTTTTAATACATATGTTAGACACAATTAAAAATCTTCAGAAAAACGCGTTTTATTCATTATCTCAACATTAACAAAATGCTACTTGGATTACTTCTGTTTTGAACCAGCCAAATATTGTGTTCTTGAAAAATTTTAACATACACAAAGTATTCTGAATTTTGAAAACGTTTAAATCCTAAATGATTAATGTTCGAAGTAAAAGCTCATGAACAATATCACATTCCAAAACACTTCTCTGATCCTAAACACATTTGAACACAAACTGAAAAGACTGACAAATTCTGTTAATTATTCTTATATTGGTATTAAATCTGATGAAGGGGGTGAAAAATAGGGGTGAACGTACCTTGGAATGTAAGCCCTGCAAGGTCCCGCAACAATTGGCAGGTTGCAAGAATCCCGAACTGTAAATCGATGTATATTATTGTACACGCGCAGACATATTACATGCATTAAGGTACAAATACACATGCTTATTTAGTGGCACGCTAATGAGCATGCTACTAATAAGCATGCCCTAACAACTGTACACACTTGCTCATTACTGGCATGCTTATTAGTGGCATGCCCAAAGCTAACAATCAAACACACATGCTTATTAGTGGCATGCTCTTGTCGTAGAATAGAGACGCTCTTGTTCAAAATGGAAAATTTGCAAACTGAAATAGAAAATTCAAGTGAACCAGTATATCAAAAAAGTTCCCGAGTTTCCATCCGCACATTTTTGATTTTAGTTTTATAATTTTTATTGTAAGATTTCATTCATCATTCATGTTTTTTAATAAAGTTTCATAAACATTATTTCTCACTATATTATTTTTACACAACGGTGACCGAGTATTCCACAGACATTCGAGATTCCTATAATTAGTCATGAAAAATAATGTTTTATCATCTCCCCAACGCGCCATATTTGTTTCATCTGTCGCGGACTGAGAAGATCGCATTGATAATACTAGCCGCGAAGCCCGCGAATGACATAAGCATGCTCATAATAAGCAAGCCTGTTCACACATGCTCCAAAGATACCCCTTCTCTATGCTGAATTACAGTGGCACGCTCATTACTAGCAATGTGCGTACACACATGCCACTAATAAGCAAGGCCTAAAGAAGGTCGGTACTGCGCATGCTCACGTGCCACTAAATAAGCATGTGTATCTGTAGATTTACAGAATTCTGTTGTTGAGGGGGGAAAGCGCCCATTTTGGAGATTGAGGTAAAAATTTTTCGACCGAAAATTTATTTTTTACTTTTTAGTACATTTAAATGTAAGCGTACTTTTTTTTAAATTTTTCATTTTATATCAATTTATACTTTTTTAGTCTTCATATTACCCAACGTACAGAATCACTTCAATAGGAAACCAGTGCCATCTTTTGGTGCCTTCATGAACTAATTTCCCATATAAAAATTTGATTGGTTAGTGAATCTGATAACTGATTCATTAATTGTCATCGAGATGCCGATTATAAGATTTCGTCCATCAGGGGCGTGCAGTGAGAACAAGAAGCATCACTTTTTTCCAAACATATGTTTTGGAACATTTTAAAGAAACCGAAAGAAGAGATATAAATAAATAAATAAATAAATAAATATAGCTTTATTCCAGAATGTGGGGAGGTTCGTGCAATCCCACACATTCCATATAAAAGAAAAATACACACATTAAAAATATTATATAAAACAAAAGAGAAATAGTAAAATCATATAAAATAGAGGAGAAGTATTAAAAGTAATCAAAAGAAATATACGGTAAAATATCGGCTTTAGCGAGCGATGGCAAGTCAATTATGCGGGGCCAGTATCTTTCTCCAGTGTGCATCGATGCTGGATTCTGGAGTAAGACGGGCTTCCAGGATAAGGATATTTCCGGAGCTGTATATCCTTTCCCTCATCCCTGCCACCCTGGATCTTAAGAGGGCTGCAAAGTTGGAAACACGCCCCTCAGTGAACATACCGGAAGCGCTGCAATATCTGGGAAGGCCAAACATCATACGAAAGGCGTTGTTATATTGTATGCGAAGTCTTTCTATGCTGCTCTTTTTATAATTTGTCCAGAGTTCACATGTATATAACGTTGCACAGAAGGCAAGGAAGACCGTTCTTTTTACAGCGGTGCTACAAAGACGAAACCTTCTACACAGCATATTCGCTTTCACACTGAGAGCCCGTCTTTGCTTGTCAATATCGTCGTCGTCCATTAGATTATTTGTAATTATGTGTCCTAGATATTTTGTTCTTTCGGTCACCTTCAGGACCACACCGTTCAGAGTAACTGGAGGAATACTTGTTGGGCCCTGACCATACTTTATAACCAACAGTGCTGTTTTATTAGGGTTATAGAGCATGTTTGTTTCTTCAGCAAACACTTCACAGACCTTTAGAAGAATGCGTAGTCCTCTTATAGACGGTGCCATCAGTACCATATCGTCAGCATAACTGATGTTGTTAAGACACTGTCCTCCGATGTGTCAGCCTACCCCCGCGTTGTTTAGCCTTTGAGTGAGTTCGTCCATATAAAGGTTGAACAGTATTGGGGACATGCACCCTCCCTGTCTGACGCCGCTCGTCATGTGAACAGGTTCGGAAAGACTGTCTCTCCACCTTACCTGGTTTTCCTGTTGTCTGTGCCACGAGTCTCGTAGAATATTCCTATCACAATAATTGACATATTATTCAGCTTTTAATATTTCACAATATTTTTCCAGACACCAGAGTTCTCACTGCGCGCGCCCGCCGTGCAGACAGCAGGTGAAGCTAATATAAGCATGTTAAAAAAGGGTCGCTCGGATGGTTTGGGCATGTTGAGCGAATGAATGAGGAAAGAATGGCCAGAAAGATATACAGGATGTAACACAGCTAGTCCATAATGCTTTACAGATGGATTTCTGCCTTGATTATGAGTCGAAAATATTCAAGTAACCATACCTAATATCAGTAGTTAAGGAGATATGCGACATCAAAAAATTTTTTTTTTTCAATATTTCTGACTTATTTTTTTCAAAACTTTGGACTGTCATTACAGTAACTTATGTATAATATGAAAAGTTCATTCTCTGTCAAGTCAAATAAAATGATAAAAACCTTCCAATTGGAATTTTCAGGGTTTTTATTATTATATTTAACTTTTATCGAGTCAAATGAATTTTTCGTAGGTAATCAATATAAGTTACTGTGTTTCCTCCCAAATAGCTATCAAATAATTTGGCGATGCGGTATAATGAAAATGTCTTCAAAATTGGAACTGTTTTTATATTAAGTACCTGCTTATCAAATAAAATTGTGTGTTTTCTTTATTATTTTATGCGAATAAGAACTCGACAATTTATAGTTTAAATATCGAAAATTTTGAATGAAAAAATGTTCATGAAATTTGTATTTTGTTTTCAGAAAAAGTGCAGCATTTTTAGTTATTTTTCATATCAGTTGGTTATTTAATCATTTTATTAGCATTTTTCGAATCAGTAATACATAGCTTCGTGCCGGTTTTTTAAATATTTATTCCTTTTGGTCGCTCTCTTTGAAGAATTTTCCCTTTGGTTGCTCAACTTAAAATTCCATTCGTGTTTTATTCCTCATTTCGAACGATAAAAGAATCAGCGAATTATCGGTGGGTTCCAGCCGGGATTCGGGGAAGAGATTTGAGAGTCGTGTAGACATTGATTATTAAAAATAAGTCAGAAATATTAAAATAATGCAAACTTTGATGTCGCATATCTCCATAATTATTCATATTAGGTCATGGTTGCTTGAACATTTTCGACTCATTGACAAAGCAGGAATCTACCTGCAGAATATTGTGGACTAGTTCTGTTACATCTTGTACAACGCAACTGTTGATGGCGCCAGGAAGAGAGGGCGACCGCGTAAGACGACACAACAGATTAACCAGATACTGGAAGATGGTCATCTAAGAACCCTCAATAATCGAGTATGAATGTGGATGGGGTAAGTGTTGTGTCAGGATAGAAGAGTGAGGTGTTCTATGCCGACGGGGAAAATTACCATAGAAAACTTACCATAATCCGGTTTCACCCCTGGATATTTCACTTTATGGTTGTGCGACAAAACAGAATGCAGTTGACAGGCAACCAAAATGGCCACCGTGAAGATAAGCCTTGTGGAAACCATGTCGCTTGAGGAAGGTTGAATCCAAAATATGATTGAACAGTTAGAAAAATAACTGACTCTTTAGAAAATTAAGCACCAGTTTCAAAACAAAGAAGATCCAGACTGCTTGCTGACGAGATAATCCTGGTATCTTTTATAGGAACATGTTTATTACTTGAACGTGTCGTTACTAAAACCTTTATTAGAAAAATATTAAGTGTCATATATACTTATTTTATTTCTTTGTTTACAACGTGTCTTAATTCCTTTTTCATGTTTAAACAAATGTTTTATTTTAGCCTCTAAAACTGAATCATATAAAATACGAGTAATTATTTAGATAACAAAATGTTATTTATTTTAGTATACAACCACCAAAAATTACTTTTTTGTCTACCGGTTTAGAGACGTAACCCGTCTCTTCGCCAGGACAACCACTACACTGGCATGCATGTAAATATCACTACACACCACACCACAGTATTATTTACACACCAACACTTTCGTGTTACTCTAATTAAAGGCCAACATGCACTTTAGTTATAGTAACTCGCATGTGAAGGTATTGGTGTGTAAAAAATACTATAGTTGTGGTGTGTGGTGATATTTACACGCTAGTGTAGTAGTTTTCCTGATGAAAAGATGGGTTTAGTCTCGAAACCGGTAGACAAATAAGTAATTTTTAGTGGTTATATACTAACATAAATAACATTTTTCTAAATGTCTGACCACAAAGTTAATGCTTTAAATATTAAAAATACTTATTAATAATAATAATATTTAGATATATCATAGCTGTCTCATAGAGACGAAGCTATATTTTTATATGGAAAAGTAGTAAAAGTAGTAGGAAAAGTCCTTTTGGGTGTTCATAGGGCTTACATCCTATTATATGGCTGGCCTATTATAAGGCTTATTTTCTATCTCTCTGGTGTACACTATGAACATAAGCGGTCCTAAAACTGAACCCTGCGGGACACCTGAACTTAGGCAAAGAGATGAGGATATATCTTCTTTGAATCAGACATATTACTGACTTCAGGGACTTAGCTTTGTACGTTATAACGAGGTCTTTCGCTATCACCGGCTGCTCAGTGGTTATACATGGCTCTAAGGGGTCCCTTTTGGGTAGTGGACCTGGAACTTCTGTTTACATAAAAAATATCCCTGTACTTATTATATGGATTTTAAGTTAGAAATAGAAACTAAATCTCAGCTCGAGTATCACAATCCCATTTATTCATTAAATAAACAAACATTCTTAAGATCTAACTGATTTACTTATGCAATTTGCCTTTAGAGCGCGCATACCAAACTTATTCCACGATGCGACGACTGAATTGTAACATTTAATGTCTACCTTGGAGAATTTATTTTTTGTATGGTAACTTGCCCTTGGAATGAATTTAATATACAACTCTTACCAATTCAAATTTACACAAATTAAACAATCAACTTACAACATTACAATATTAAGATTATATCAAAAGTTTGAGATGGATGTTACATCGACGTTATGCAATACTATGAGGTAAAATGTTCAATGCACCAATTACGGAACCGCCATGATTAAATCGTTTTAAATGTCCTTGGAAATGACCCACACATTTTTTAGAAACTTAGCTGCTAGCGAATTCAAGCCCAAAAATGATGATGATGACGCTCCCGCGTAATAATTTGACCATATACCATACCAAGGGTTATCTTCTGCGACGCTTCCGGCGGACCCTGCCGACATCTTGGAAGGCTTGTGCATCCGTGCATCCTGTCGCAGTATCCTTCTCCTTGGTCAAACCAGCCGCACCGCTGAGGCCCGATGCAACCGCTTCAAGCTGTGATTCCGGAATTCTCCTTTCCGTGTGCTGATTCAATTCAATTCAATTCAATTTATTTCATGATAATATGTACATGACAAACAAAATGTTTAAGGCATACATATTAGAAGTATATATCAAAAATGAAAATATTTAATAAATTAAAAATAACATAAATCTGGTCAAAGGTGTAGGAGAATCCCGCTTCGGAAAACCCCCTCAGACACATGGAATATATCAATACCCAAAGCGATTTTGTTCAGCATAGCTGTGGCTCTTCCAACAGGCATAACCATCGGCAGGTTGGTCCTGTATATTGGAATGTGAAACAATCTATGCTGACGATGTCTAGTGTAATTATCAGGAACATACAAACCAATGCTCTGCATAATTTCAGGATTATCGATCATACCGCGCAACAATCGATAAAAATGTGTAATCAAATACACATTCCTTCTAGTCTCTAAACTATTGTAGCCAAGCATACCCTGGAGAAACTCGGTTGGGTAAAGCCAAGGATAATGCCCGTACTCTCTCATGTAGAGATATCTCAGAAACTTCTTTTGGACTTTCTCCACCATAAGAGAGTACTTGCCCTCATGTGGCCCCCAGATCATCGAGCCACTCTCGAGTCTACTCCGCACCAAGGAGTTGTAAAGAGTTCTGAGTACGCGGGTATTCTCGAAAACCCTGGCAGTACGCAGAACAAATCCTAACATTCTCAAAGCATTACCACTGATCGTCTCTATGTGATCGTGAAATGTTAGGTTGCTTACAAATCTAACACCTAGATCTTTAACATTTGATGTTCTTGTCTGATCTGAATCGCAGCAGCCGGCCATCTCTACTCGGGGTTCGGTCAGCTCCCACGTATCTACGTACCGCGGAAAGGCTCCTATTTTGAATTAATAATAACAATTATTAGTCCTAATACAAATATAACAATAAAAGGACGGTTTGTGTTATATCAGGTCAATTAAAACTATCACTTGCGTTTCTTACCCAAAATGGAAGCTCTTACGCGTGTGCTCGCTACATGCCTGTTAGGGATGGGCGTTGAATGGACGGACTAGTTGAAATCAACCGTTGACGTTGCATCGACGCGTCGACCGTTTACGTTTATCGCATGGACTAGTTGAATTCGTAGACGGTGGACAGCGGACGCCGTGGTCGGTGGACGATTCGAGATTAACGCAATGCAAAGCAACGAGCGAGAGCAAGACAAAACGTCTCCGTTTATTTCTCTCGCTGTCGACTTGTAGATGCCATAGACGTCATAGACGGCTCGACGGGTAATTTCATTTCAACTCTAAAGTACACTACCATAGAGTGCAGATCTGTGTACACGAACTATGACTAGAGATTTGAAATTTGAATACATGCGTAGGGCGAGATAGGCTTAATAAGCTATTATCTATTATTTTTTACTTGATTTTTTGTGATGTCACATGCGACGATTCGGTGAATTCCCAATTTTACGCCGTATAAAATAAAACAATTCTGTTTAATTATTTTATTTTTTATTGAACTATTATTAATTAATAGGCCGGCTAGATATTTTTCTAAAATCAATATTTTATTTGATCGATCTCGACTTCTTATATATTTACCTGATAAGGGATGCTAAAATTTAATTATTGTATTATTTCCTTACTTTTCAACTTTAGCATATAAATGATAAACAAACTTGTAGGGAATAAAATTTTCTATACCTAACTACGGTCCTTATCCAGGAGTCCAACATTAATTATTGGATATGTAATATAATCTTGAATTTAGGTTTAATTAATTTTTATTATAAATTCCCTATTTTCAACTATATAGATAAAAAAAATAAATCTATTATAATTTTGTTTACACCACTTTTTATTGGTTTTTTACATGTTTCGGGAACAATGTTCCTTTTCTCAAATTGAGCCTTAAACTAAAGTTGAACTAAAGTAAAACAGATATATTTATTTATTAATAATGTCACCACACAGTGAAAGTCTGACTTTGAAAGATGTATTCTTCAATAAATTTCTAGATAACATCTCAAATGTAAAGTATTTTTAAATTATGTATTTATTTATAAATTTATAGATAATAAATAAATGTAAAGGTTTTTATCATTTTATTTAACTTGTATTGAAACGAATGAATTTTTCGTAATCGATTTGAGTTAGTGTAGTGATAGTCCAACGTTTTACAAAAAATAATACTCGTAATCAAGGCAGGAATATAGTCCTGCTAGGTTATTATTGTTTTCCAAATAACCCTGTACACATGTAATAATGTGTATCTAATATATTTTTTATACACACATTGCTTTGTACTTTATATTTTTAATTTTTATACTCATATTTTAATGCTTATACCCGATACTTTCACTGCTTATATATGTAGTTTATATTTATATTTTAATGCTTACACCTGATATTGTTGTGTATACCTACTTCTTTCTTTATTATATATAGAAAGAAGTATATAAAACAATATGTAAAAGCCTATAATGTGCGTAAACAAATAAATAATAAAATATTTATTTTTACACATAAGCACAAGTAGCGGTTTTACTTTCCCCGAAACTATATTCCTTCGAACTTCTTTAAATTTTAAAAATTAACGTAATAAAAATAACCAACGGTTGTGCCGTCGAGCAGCGTCGCGTCAAACAGTAGACAGTTGACTATCGTCCCGATGTTTAGATAAACGTCCGCGACGTCCGCGTAACGAAGTTGACGCGTCAACTAGTTGACAAATTCAACTAGTTGATCGTCTCGTCGAAGGATGGACGTGGACGGTCTCGTTTCGTCGACGGTAAATACGTCGACGACCCATCCCTAATGCCTGTACAATCGGGAACGCGGCATGTAGTGACGTGTCGCTAAACGCGGTGAGCGGAGTATACCATTTCAAAAAAATAAAAGTACTTGTATTGCAACATCGGGGTATATTCGCTCATAATCTATAGCTGCTAATTATCATTTAATTACGGTTCGGGTAAAAAAAACTTAACGTCACAACGTATATTCTGAGAACATACAGTAATTTTGTTCTCGGAAGATACTTATAAAAATATTATTAAAAATTACATTTTTTGCAACATTTTTGTGTGTACCCTTTGTGTGATATTATTTTACTGCCGTTTTTTCATCCGTAGTCGTAATTGTTTATGTACAGTGTAAACGTGAATAATTTTTTTATTTTATAGTATAAACAATTTCATGTGTTTATGAGTCACGCCATTGTGCATTAAATGACACACAAGTTTTTGTTTTATTCGTACAATATAAATAATATCGTATATTTAAGAGTCACGACAGATGTTATATCGACGCTCCCTTCGTTAATTCGGACATCTAACAATAATGGATTGTTTACTTTTTTATACCAATTCACATACAATACTATTTTCCGTTATACATTTTTTTTATATAAATGGTAATAGACAGTTAAGTTGATAATGTTGATGATTTCAAGAATTGTACTGATTTCTCAGCTGGTAATGATACCCCTATATTTTTAATGTGGAAAATTAAGTAATCAATCAATCAATCAATCAATCAATCAATCAATCAATCAATCAATCAATCAATCAATATCAATCAATCAATGTATATATAAAAAGAAATCCGTGTTTCCCTATCCGCCAAGTTTTCTCCACAACCAGCCACAACCACCCACCGATGGTTATGGTGGTGGATAGCCCTTGGTGCCACATCGAAAATGTGCCAGTTTGGTGGGGGTGGCTGTGCGTGGGTGGGAGTGGGTAACGAAAGAGTGCTTTCAAGGACATTGTTTTGTTATGGGAAGGCCGAAAATGCTTCGGATTGTTTCAAAATAGGCGCGCCGACTGTATTGGTGAGTCTAGAAGGTTCCGGAAAAACCTGCTCTAGAAAATTCTGGAAGGAGAAGGTTCTATAAAATTCCCAAAAGTTCTATGAGGTTCTAAACTGAGTGGCGGAATGTGTCGGTGTGTCTAGAAGGTTCCTGTACATTTGATAAATTTCTTGAAAGTTCTGGAAGGAGAATGTTCTATAAGGTTCGCGAAAGTTCTACGACGATCTAAACAGTTTACTAAAAATCTACGCGTGCGAAGCCGCGCGGCCCGGCCACACATTTATTATTTTAAATGTTTATTTGACATTCTTCCAAATTATTTAACATAATATATGATTTATTTTTGTTATTTAACGTAAATGATGTATTTTATTATTTTATGTGACATGTATTAAAGGGGACAAATTTTTCATTTTCGATATAAGTTACTGTAATGATAGTACAAGTTTCATAAAAAATAAATCAGAAATATTGAAAACCAATGCAAACTGTTCGAAGAATATTTTTTCTTCTGTATGAAGGCTTGAACTTTGTGGTGACGTTATTATTAAAATAAAACACAAATCACTTTGTTTTCACCACTTTACTAAATTAAAGAATCTACATGTTTCGAGAACGATGTTCTCTGCTTCAGGATTGTTGGTTTACAAAAAATTGAAAAAGTTAAACCATGCAAATGTGTTACGGTGAAGGGGTCGGTGTGGGGAGGGGGGGGGGGGGGTCAGAGGTGTTAATTATTATGGAATTTCATCTGGAGAGGATGGAATCTTAAGCGTAAAAATATACAATAATGGGTTATGCAAAAATTTTGTCTGTTTATTTATTATATTAGAATTAATATTAACTATTAGAATTAGAATTAGAATTAATATTAATTTTACTAATGCAAAATTTGATGTCCCATATCTACATAACTATTGATATTAGGTCATGGTTGCTTGAACATTTTCGATTCATTATCAAAGCAGGAAATTAGTCCTGCAAGGTTATTAATGTTTTCCAAATAACCCTTTATAGTTTTCACAAACTTTGGAAACTTATTTCTAAAAATATTGAAAAACAAAATGTCACTTTTCGGAGAATATTCACTATATCTTATGCGTACCTTCCTATGGTGTATTTTTCTGGCGCTATTGAAGCGCGTGTAAAGAGCAGCGTGACCAGGAGAGGAGGGATAGTACTCTTACATTGCTCAGGGGCCTAAAGAGAAGCAACGCAAAATTTGACATAAGGGTTGTTGGATCGGACAGAATTACACAGGCAATTTTTATATGTATATATATTGAATCAATGGTTTACACATTTACACCTCAAATATATATTGCTGTACCCCTATGGCGATGGGGGTGAAGGCTCCGACGCTGCGGGAATAATAACAGGGGTTGGCACCGTCCAGATACAGGCGCCTCCGCAATCCTCGTAGGTTTCGAAGTTGTTGGCGTTTCCTTGGCAGCCTCCGTAAATGAACTTCTCGCAGTCCCCGCTTACTTTATTATACCAGTATCTAGAAAAAAAATAAAGAATAATTATAGTGTTCTCTTCTTTCGTCTGTAGTTACCAGATGTGAGAAAAAAGGGCTCCACCGGCGTTTTGTAGTTGCTTTATGGTCACCACCCTTGTTAAACGGGAACTTCCCAAAGTCGTGGGAGGTTCAATGAATTTATTTACTCGATAAAACAATTACAAGTTAAGCAGAATTACAATATTAAAGACAATGATAAATATTCGACGGAAAAGGGCCTCCAGCGTACGCCGGAGGTAGTTTAGAGACTGACATGCCCGCACGGGGCGTTGGATATTTTTGTATGTTTTGGGAACAAAGAACTCTCTTGAAGTCTAGCTGTGCTCGTGTTGCTGACGTGCGTCTCCATGCGCCCCTTTCTTTGGTGTTTTGTCTGCCCAGCAATTTCGCTGCGGTTGTATGCGCCCACCGTGTCGCCTTTTCTCAAGGGGTCAGTGTTCTTCATTCATTTCAGCGCGCGTGTGTCGTGAAGTAGATTGGTGGTTGTGTATTTATGAGGAGAAACGCCATAGAGTTTATGCGCTATCGATATGAATTTTTTGGCAGACAGGATAAGTTACCCGTGTATAATTTTTACTGTGCCATATATAATACCCGTGCTATACATACTGTCATTCAGTGAGAAGTTTCTTTTTAACAAGTAGGCACTTCAAACCCGGACAGTAAGATATTGAACGGGGTTTTTAGGATATTTCATCGCTCTTGCCGTCGAGCTTTTTCCGGCATGAGCCTTCACCGGATTTCACCAAGAATCTCACCATAATACTGTAGGTGATCATGCCAGATACCTAAGTTCTTGTGCCAATTTTATTTTTATTTATTTTATTTTATTTCAATTTATTACATATTTTACAATTAACAAAGATCCTACTGAGTTAGTTATCAGCAGGTTTCTTCTAGTACTAATGAAAATACGTTATCATTTAATAACAGTGCTGGCTTACATAATAATTTATAAAATTATATAAAAATAGTTAGCATGCAGACAGTTCACTACTGTTCATCATTAACTCCCTGCATCCACTTTTGGTGTATGCCACTTTTACCTTTGCATATGAATCCAACCCAAACAAGTCGGAGGGCATACCGTTGAAAACCGTTTTTTCACTTGTAATGTTCTCTCTCCATAATAATTGTTGCATCTGGGTCAATACATTTTCCAAGTGACATGTCTCGATTTATACGTATTCATTAAAAGTGTTTTATGTATTTCTGCATTGTATTTCTGTGTGTGCTTTCATATTTTTACTGCTCATATACTCTGTGTTTTCTTGGATTCAAATAAATTGTTGTGATAAGATTATCTCTTTTATATCCACGTTCATTGTCACGGGGCACACATACATCCAAACAATCCACTCTGTATCTCGGCACAGGTCGTGCTAGTGAGAAGAGTGCATCTGTTGGCACATATTGGTTTATGTATACCTAAATTCCGTTGTCATCTCATCATACAATATTTTTCTTCCTACCTTCACCCAAAATGTAGCATTACTCACCTAGTGTTCCGGCCGCTTACGCTGGCGGTTAGCGTAGTTAGTTGCGTTTTGGTTGTCTGTCTGCACGTGGAGTACGATGCTTTTTCGACCGAGTCGGATTCCCCATGGGACTCAAGCCGCCGCAAACACCCTGTGTTCCGGTAAAGAATAAGCAAGGTACAAGTAAGAAAACTAGCCACAACTGTTGGAAGAAACGTTCCTGTATCCAGAAGCGCAAGTAAGGTAAGTTCTGCGTTGTCTTGCCTAGTTCATTTCTCTGTTCCGCTATCGCCAACATGCCGTGCCCAATCTGAACATGCAATAAGTAGTGGTAGTTGGTATCTTGATTCGAAGAAAAGTTATTAAAGGTGATGGAAAAAAGTGGTGAACATACCTTGGAACTATTGTGCAAATAATTATTGTATTTTTGTCTGTCATGTCAATCGCGATATTTGTTCGACCGGAGACCATCCGGAGTGACTCTCCCCTGGCCAGATGGCTTGAGATGCGACGACAGATGTCGCATTGGTATGACAGCTCACTTCGCATTCTGACCTTGAAGCGTGGGTAGTGACGTTTTTTTACGCATCGCATTCCTTTTTATATAAATTAATAAGCCTCGCCATCACATTGTGATTCATATATTTGATTCAAACCGCTGTGTTTTGATCCGCTCGTGCCAGTACGCGATATATAATATATCGACGGCTCCTACGTATAATATCGTAAACCACAAAATTCAATTTTACAGGAGAAGGATTTGAACATATTTTCGTCCGGTATAAATCTAAATATTGCCCAATTTTTTTGAAATTCGTTTCAATATTTTACTTTATACTGTAGTTTCATAAATAATCACAAAAAAGTCGAAATTATTAAAGGTTTTTGTAGAAATGCACATACGATATTATACTTCGGAAAAGACGCGACGTAAAATAACGTAAGTGTTACATACGATAATTTTCTTATGTTATTTTCTCACGCATATTATCGTAAGTGTTACATACGATAATTATCTTATGTTATTTTCCAACGTATGTTATCGTAAGTGTTACATACGATAAAATTATCTTATGTTATTTTCCAACGCAAATTATCGTAAGTGTTACATACGATAGTATACTTCGTAAAAAATGTGTGATTGTATGAAATACGATAAAATACGTCCGAAAAAAACGTTATTTATTGCAAAATATTTTTTTTTCGTTCTTGGAAATAAAGATATAATTAAATACATATGAAATACACAAAAAAGTAAAAATCGTCGATTTGTGGGTTGCGATATTATACGTAGGAGCCGTCGATATGTTGAGATAGACCGCCGCATTACCGCAAGTTCAAGACTACAACACGCCTGTCGAAAGGAAATTAAAAAGAAGATGAATTTTGTGCAAGAGATTCAGGATCCAACCATCTGGTTAGTCAGTAGATGTTATTCTTGGGTGGTTTATGGGTCTGATCTTTATCCTGATTGACTTGTTTTCAAACACGATTATTATTTTCACAGAAAAATTATCTCCCTAGAGCTGCGCCTATTTACACGGCGTAGCTCCAATAATCGCCCTTTATCATTTCAGAAGGTGATGGAAAAAAGTAATTGAATGTTTCGGCGTTAACTTTGTGGAAATCCATTATGAATAAATTTTGAAATAAAACAATGAACTTTGTTTTTTTCCACAGTGCTTCCAAGTGCTCAAATATAAGTGGAAAAAAACAAAGTTCATTGTTTTATTTCATAATTTATTCATGGAAAAAAGTGATCGACATACCTTGGAACTAATGAAGGTGATGGAAAAAAGTGGTCAACATACCTTGGAACTATTAAAGGTGTGGGAAAAGTTGTCAATATACCTTGGAACTATTAAAAGTGATGAAAAAAGTGTTCAATATACCTTGGAACTATTGAAGGTGATGGAAAAAAGTGGTCAACATACCTTGGAATGTACGCTTTGCAAGGTCCTACAACCTTTGGTAGGTGGCAGGTGTCCTGATCTGTAAATTGATATATTATTATATAGGCATATAAATTAAATTATTTTTATTCTTAAATGAACGCGTAAGCAAATATGTACATGATAAAATAGAACTAGTCACCAAAACTTAACAGGTTTACTCCTTCCTAAATTATTATATCAAGGTTTGAGATAACATTGTCCTAATATCAATAGTTACGAAGATAGGCAACTTCAAAATTTACATTTTTACCCAATCTTTTGTAAAACGTGGGATTGTCATTAAAATAATATAAATGGAACAATTTATCCTCCTCCTCGGTGTCGCCTGTAAATAGGACAAAAGAGACATGTCTCTTATGTATAGGCAACCTATGTCGCCTATACATATATGTCTCCTATGTATAGGAGACAGTGACGCCTATCTACAGTTGATAGTTGGAAAATATCTCTCAGGTCATTGTTTTGTATTGTTTCCTTTTACAAATTAGTTGAGCTCACCATCAATAGATTTGGGATTTAACATACTAGTGGTATGTTGAATCCCAAATCTATAATAATATATAAAGAGGTAAAGTTTGTAAGTTTGGATGTAGGAGGTAATCTCCAAAACCACTCCTTCAAAAATTCTTTCATCAGTATTTAGAATGGACTTTTAGCGTGGAATAAAAGGGCTTTTCGTGGCGATTTATTTTACAACTAAAGTCGGCGAAAAAAAGGTCGAACGATGCGTTTTTTTACGAACGCTGCCTAACTGTAAGAGATATATAAATACTTACTATAGAGAAGTTGTAGAACTCAAAAAGTTATGTAAAAAAGTTTACAACGACATACAACTATATGTTTAGGTTAGTACACAAATTGATAAAAGACGACTAATAGTTACTAAAATCTAGGCGTGCAAGGCCGCGTGGGTCTGAAATATTTTAAAAACTGTAAAAATGTAATTGTTAAAAATGAATTAACGGATCGACTATAATTATCTTCCGAGGATAAATATTCACTTTAATTCAAATAAACTGATCAAAATCTTGCATTAAAATTCTTGTTCAAATTTTTGCAAGGTTTTAATCATTTTTTTAAAATGAGACACAGAATACTAGATAGAATACAGAATATATATAAAAACCAATACGTTACTCAATATTCCAAGTGTGGGGTATAAAAGCAAATCATCAATATTAAAAATATTTTTAAAAAATGTTTTAATGCAGTCACCGAGGATTGCTAATCAATTATATATATCTATATATATATATATATATATTATATATTATATACTATATATAAAACGTGTTTCCCTATCCGCCAAGTTTTCTCCACAACTAGCCACAACCACCCACCGTTGGTTATGGTGGTGGATAGCCCTTGGTGTCACATCGAGAATATGCGAGTTTGGTGGGGGTGGCTGAGCGTGGGTGGGAGTGGGTGACGAAAATGTGCTTTCTAGCACATTGTTTTGTTATGGGAAGGCCGCAAATGCTTCAGATTGTTTCAAAATAGGCGCGCCGACTTTGTCGGTGAATTTAGAAGATTCCGGAAAAACCTTCTCTAGAATGTTCTGGAAGGAGAAGATTCTAGAAAATTCCCGAAAGCTCTATAAGGTTGTAAACGTGTGGCGAAATGTGTCGGTGTGTCTAGAATGTTCCTGTATATTCAGTAAATTTCTTGAAAGTTCTGGAAGGAGAATGTTCTAGAAGGTTCGCGATAGTTCTATGACGATTCAAAAAGTGTACTAAAAATATACGCGTGCGAAGCCGCGCAAGCATAGCTAGTTTTGAATATACTGAATTCTAGATTTTATGTATATATGACTTCCGAAATCACGTATCGGCTATTTTTCCTATAAAATATCGAATTAAGTACATTATAAATAAGTAATCTTCATAACTGCATTACATTTTTTTGGATCTTGCTGCCTTTGCTTTTATACCCCAGAATTACTTGTGTCTTCGGCCTGCTCCAGCAACACGCATAAATTCATTGTATCAATTAGGGTTTCTGACCCGTATTTTAATAATGTTATTTTAAATAAAATTATTTCAATGTGTGTATTTAATTAAGTGAAATGAAATCAACAATGTTTATAAGGAACGAATATAAATTCATTTATTTAAAAGAAAAAATTATCAACATTTCACGAGTCCGCATCTCGGTCTCGTGAATCCTCTGGATCATTCCGGGATCCCGGGAATGATCCAGAGCTGCGAATCGAATCCCGGGAATGAAAAAATTCCGGGAATAGAGAAACCCTAGTATCAATGCAATGCGTTCATATGCGAATTGAAATGTACTGCACGGCGATAGGATCATTTAGTTGTATTGGGCAATCGTTGGATGGTAGCGTGTCAGGTCACCTTGGGGCTTGCAGGTCTGTAGACACTCTTCCAGGCTGCCGAAGTTGTTGGAGTTTCCTCCGCAGCCACCGTAGATGAACTCCTCGCACTGCCCTTTGAAGAAATTATACCAGTATCTAGAAAACAAAATTAGAGTTGTCAAAAGTGATTTTTTTTGCCTCGGACAGGACAAGTTACACTTACCTAATTGGTCACTTAAGCCAGCTCGTACAAGTTGTAAGCCTTGAGCCATCGTATAAGAGACTTCCATCCACTTTTATCATATATAAATAACAGAATGTTAGTAAACTTAGTAAAAACCACTATCAGATTTACGGTCTACCGGTTTCTACTACTACTACTACTGACAAGATTAACACGCATGTGAACAATAGTGGTGATAGTTTTACAATACTATGGTTGGGGTGTATAGTGTTGTGAATGTAGTAGTGTAGTGTTGGTCCTGACGAAGAGACGGGTACGTCTCGAAACCGGTAGACCGTAAATATGGTAGTGGTTTTTACTAAGTTTACTGACATTCTGTTATTATGTCTAACCAAAAAGTTAATGCTTTAAATATTAATAATATATATATAAATAACTTCGTCTCTGTGAGACTTTATCCTGAATCAAATAACTTTGTTTACATCACTTTACTAGTGTGTGTGGTAAATCTATTTATGATGGAGTAACGAATGAAGACATTTGGAATGAATATAAAGCTGATCGTAGCATAATTCATAGAATTAAAAAAGGGTCGCTCAGGTGGTTTGGGCACGTTGAGCGAATGAATGGGGAAAGAATGGTAAAAATATACAGGGTGTACCAGAGCTAGCAGCAGACTCTTGGCCGGTAGATTCCTGTCGATGTTATGAGTCTAAAATATTCAAGAAACCTTGACCTAATGTCAATGGTTACGAAGATATGCAATATCAATTTGCGTTTTTTTTTTCTAATATTTCTGACTTATTTTTTGCAAAAAGTTTAACTATCATGACAGTAACTTATATCGATTATGAAAAATTCATTTGTTTTCGAGTCATTATTGCTGTATAAATTAAATGTAAACAAAGTTATTTGACTTAACTTAATGAATGATGTATGGTTAGGCGACATAATAAATAAATATGCCTCTCAAAATGATGATTGATCCAATATCTATATCAATATATTTAACATCTATAATATCTTTCCTGAAGGCATATTTGATTTTCCAATATTGGTCAAGAGTGCCACTGCTTCTGTGCGGCTAAAATTCGACGCTAGATGTCGTTGGTTTTTGCTTGCGGCGCGAGAACACAAAAACGTATTTTTAAAACATTGAAACAATTGCTCTCGTTTTTCTTTCTTCTAACTGAATGTGTGAACTGCCTAGAGGATAAATAATATATCACAGGTTAGTGGTTATCTTGTGACTTGATTTTGGTTGACTCATATGTGTTCTTCGTGCCGGCGGATAACTATTTATACGTTGTCCGCCCACAATAATACAATGTCATTACAAAGTAAAAACCTACCTTCAGAAGAACGATTCTTCGAAAAATTTCATTTACCTTTGAATAAATACAACGCATGTTTCCTTGCTGGAAAAAGCGCTGCGAATCTGTGTTGCGGTATTCATCTAGTGAGAAGTATCACTTCAAAAAGCAGGCACTTAAGTTAAAGCGCGGACGGCAGGACGTTGAAGACGACCCTGGGAGTGGAAGTCCAAAATCACAGTAAATTTCAGATTCTTCAACAAATTCATATATTTTTTTAATTAACTGACCAATTTTCTATCACGCCCCAGCGTAGCAGGGGCAGATATAGAAGATAGAACGCCGCACTTACCTACCTAGGCGTACCACTCGCGCTTTGTCCACTTTCGTGCATCACCTCATGGACGCTCTTCGGTTCTTGTTGAAAAATTTAATGTTGTCGACTTCTGGTATTTGGTTTACCTGATCAGCCAAGTTCTTTCGCATACCCCACTATTCCAGTTGCTTTCAGAAACCTCCTCCCCCAAGACAATTTCTTTACCATCCCCCCTCCAGACCTACTAGGAGTTTCATAGTCAATATTGGTGACGAAAGTCTTTTGATTCGAAGAAAAAATAATGTGCCGAATCTACAACGACTTGTTCACCTACATCGATATCTACCATGTGTCTATACACCGCCTAAGATCACAAGTGAACATAACTCTGCGACACAACATTGAATTAATTCTTGATTAATAACTGAATATTGTTTTTCTTTTTATTTATATTTTTTTTGTTGATATTTATTACATTGTAGATATGCCAAACTGCACAGCAGTTTTACGGCATGGTTGCCTTCAATATTTGACAATAATTTTTATTTTGTAATGAATTCATTACTGCAATGCAAGATATAATTAAGTTAAGTAATACGTATACTTTACTATTGTTATCTACTTTATTATGTTCTACTCACTACTGTTACGATTGATGTCTTTTATTTTAACATGCTTATATTATTATTATGTACTACTTCAAAATTATTTCTCTGTAGGATATATTAGGATATAAGTTAATATGTTAATTACTAACTATTAACACTCTCATTTATTTATATTAATCATTTTCTTATATCTGTTAAAATTTCCAAATAAACAAATATATATATATATATATATTGAAGCCGATGAATAAAAAATGGTGAACCTACCTTGGAAAAGCTGCTTTGCAAGGTCCTACAACCTTTGGCTGGCGGCAAATATCCTGACCTGTAAATTGATATATATAAGTGTATATACATAGAAATATTAACCATTTACATTGCAACTAAGGCACAAAAACATTATTAAATTAAATATTCCGACATTCTTTATAAAAAGTATAAATATTCTTTCTATCAACTAAATATGTCAGTAAAGTGTAAAGAAATACGTTAATGAAATATTAAACACGCGAAGTCAATAATATGCAAAATTGCGAACACCCCAAATCACAAAATATCGGGAATCCTTGTCTATAGAGAATTTTACTGTGACACCGGTCTGATTTTAATGTAAATTCGCCCTTAAATGATGTATTTTGGACTTTTTTAATTGTTTTATTTCCTTTTTATACGCATATTGTATTTTAGTGTCGTACAACTGTGTATTTTCTTATTACAATTTTATTAGTCTAGTCGTGTGTAAATTTTTCATCAGTTTTATCGCGAAACACGTGAATGCCCTGTTTTAAAGTAGCCTAGGGAATGCAATCCCGATCCCGCGAGATCAGGATCCCGCGAGATCTCGAGGCATTTTACGAGATGAATCCCGAACCGAAAAATCAGACGAGATTATCGGGATTGATCAGCATTTTTTATATTTTTTATGTTTTATTGTATATGTCTATAGAGCTTTTAGTAAGTACCTACTTAAAACTTATGTTCATGTCACATTCAAATAATGAAAATAGCTTTGAATAATATTGGCTGTATTTTATTAACATAATAGTAATAAAAAGTTCTACTAGTTAGTAGTTTTTACTTTACTACATTGACTGATTGATGCTTCTAAAAATGCCTGCAAAAACTTTAATGCAATGGTTAATAATGAGCATTTTATTAAAATTGCTGATATAAAAATGCAAGGCATTGTCGTTAATTTCTATTCAGCTCTATAAACAAACAAAAATATTCGAGATCCCGATCCGTAGGGGTCCTGCGGGATTGGAAATTCTAATCTCAAGGGATCCCGAAAGGGCGATCCGGGATTGCATTCCCTAGTAAGGTCACCTTGGTGAGGCTTGCACGTCTTCAGACACTCTTGCAGGGTGCGGAAGTTGTTGGAGTTTCCTTCGCAGCCACCGTAGATGAACTTTTCACACTGCCCTTTGAAGAAATTATACCAGTATCTAGAAAACAAAATTAGAGTGCATGTACAGTAATCCCTCGTTTATCGCGGTTAATCCTATCCAGACTCTACCACGATATTAGAATTGAATATCTTTACAGTCGAACCGGTTCTAGAAAATGGACTTTGGCGCAGACGTTACAACAATGAGCTCTATTTAAGGAGCCAAACGTCACAAAATTTATAAAACTGGGAAGACTTCGGTGGCTGGGTCATGTGGAGAGAATGACCGAGCATCGAGCACCAAAGTCCCTGCTGAACTCAAGGCCGATAGGGCGAAGGAGCTTAGGAAGGCCAACATTAAGATGGACTTATTTTACATGTGCAATAGTTACGTCAAAAAAAATTGCATAAAATAATTACATGTGCAATAATTACGTCAAAAAAAGTCGCATGAAAAATATTACATGTGCAATAGTTACGTCAAAAAAAGTTGCATGAAAAATAGCAATGAATTTACCTTGGAATGGCTGCTCTGCAAGGTCCTACAACCTTTGGCTGGTAGCAAGTATTCCAATCTGTGAATTGATATAAATTAATGTTAAATTACAAATAAACATATTAAATATTTACCATTTACATTTGACTCCCGATTATCGGAGGTAACATTAACCGGGGCAATAAAAATCAGTGTTTTTTTTAACATACTTCGAAATTCTGTTTAAATATTTTTTCTGTCAACTAAATCAATCAATATATATATATAAGATAATTAATAGATATATATATATATATATTATATATATATAAAGAAACCCGTGTTTCCCTATCCACCAAGTTTTCTCCACAACCAGCCACAATCACCCACCGGTGGTTATGGTGGTGGATAGCCCTTGGTGTCACATCGAAAATATGCGAGTTTGGTGGGGGTGGCTGTGCGTGGATGGGAGTGGGTGCCGAAAATGTGCTATCTAGCACATTGTTTTGTTATGGAAAGGCCGTAAATGCTTCAGATTGTTTCAAAATAGGCGCGCCGACTGTGTCGGTAAAACTAGAAGGTTCTGGAAAAACCTGCTCCAGAAAGTTCTGGAAGGAGAACGTTCTAGAAAATTCCCGAAAGTTCTATAAGGTTCTAAACTGAGTGGCGGAATGTGTCGGTATGTCTAGAAGGTTCCTGTACATTCGATAAATTTCTTAAAATTTCTGGAAGAAAATGTTCTAGAAGGTTCGCGAAAGTTCTATGACGATCCAAACAGTGTACTAAAAATCTACGCGTGCGAAGCCGTGCAGGCACAGCTAGTATGTAAATAAAACTCGAAGTTATGGACACGCGAAATTCCGGGAATCCCTGTCAACGGCGTATTTATTTTAGAGTAGCTTGCTGGTGCGATCTGGTGGTCGGTGGTTCGAGCCCCATTCCAGGACACCAGCAAGTCAGTCCTATTTTAATAGCACTAGAGTGTAGCTTTATTTGAAAATATTAAGAATATTGATGCGACACGCTTTCCTTTTTTAGATGTCGGTATAAGGAATATATACATTTTTTTAAAAATATTAACAAAAATATAAAAATACCAAGTAATCCAGAAAGGACAACAGCAAAACATTAAGAAAAAATAAACGAATAGAGAGATAGGAGTGATAGTGAAAGGCTCTTGCGTGAGTGACGTGATTATTAATTTTAATCAAAATAATAAAAAATAAAATAGTCATAATTTTAAGCAAAATAATGACCAATAAAATAGTCATAATTTTAAGCAAAATAATGACCAATAAAATAGTCATAATTTTAAACAAAATAATGACCAATAAAATAGTCATAATTTTAAGCAAAATAATGACCAATAAAATAGTCATAATTTTAAACAAAATAATGACCAATAAAATAGTCATAATTTTAAACAAAATAATGACCAATAAAATAGTCATAATTTTAAACAAAATAATGACCAATAAAATAGTCATTATTAATTTTAATCAAAATAATGACTATTTTATAATGTACAGTAATCCACTTTTCAGAGCTCTGGCTAGTTGGAAAGTTGGTGAAAAATCAATTACAAGATTCCACCACAAACAGGTAAAGAGAGTTATAAAAAATTTATCTTAATAGACACGATTTTGAAATAACTTTCTATAATGTAGGTACACGTCTACTATTACCGAAAATAACATATAATACACAATACTAAAATAATATTTCAGCAATAAATTAAGTCTTTAAGCAAATAATTGCTTTTTAATCTATCTATTTTTTATTTCGCAAACATTGCCTTGTGTCTATGACAACAGTTCGAGAGACACGGTGATAGGTACTTAGGCGTGACGTCACTCAGTTAAAAGGCCGAATGCAGAATTTTATACTTTCATTTTATTGATAATCGTATTGATCTCTACGTTTATATTAAAAATTTTAGAATCCATTTAAAATATTTTCTTCTCTAAATTAACTTAGTCTATAATACCGTCATCAGTCATCATGCCTATTAAAATAAAATAATTGTTGAACCACAACAATAGTCAATAAAAAAATATATAATAATAACACCCTTATAAAAAAACTTAATTTCAGACTACCAGGGTAATGTTAACCCTTCTTCTTCTTCTTCATCAGCCTTCGTCTTTCCACTGCTGGATATAGGCCTCTTCCTTATTTTTCCATTCTTCCTTTTTGTTGGCTAATTGTAGCCATTTCTTTCCCCCCACAGCGACAATATCATCGGCCCATCTCTTTTGAGGTCTTCCGATGCCTCTTTTATTTTCCCAAGGTCTCCATTTCAAAACTCTGGGAGGCCATCTTGTAGTATCCTGTCTTGCAACGTGTCCTGCCCATTGCCATTTTAGCTTCGCTACACGATCCATGATATCCACTTCTCTAGTTCTTCGCCTAATTTCGTCGTTTCTAATTCTATTTCTTAGGCTGACTCCAAGCAAGGATCTCTCCATGGATCGTTGCGTGCATTTTAGCTTTTCTACACTTTTCTTTGTAAGGGCCATAGTCTCCGATCCATACGTCATCACTGGCAGTATGCACGATTCAAAGGTTTTTTGTTAACCCTAATATTAATCAAATAAAATGATTTTAACCTTGCAGAAAAATAACTTTTCAACCTGTATATAGATAATTGTATGAAAGAACTGAAGGAACTACAAGTTGGAGCGAAAATGGACGGACTCACCATATCCTGCCTACTATACGCCGACGACGCAGTATTAGTGGCTAACAGTGAAGCTGATCTGCAGTGCCTGGTATCCAGGATGTCCGATGTATGCATGCAGAGTGAACTTCTGATGAATGTCAGCAAATCGAATGTGATGGTATTGGAGAGAGACGAAAGAGTGACTAAGTGTGATGTAATTGTAAACAATGAATGCTTAGAACAAGTGAACGAGTTTGTGTATTTGGGAAGTATGTTTAGTAGAGACGGCAAGGCTGAGAATGATATCGAAAGGAGAGTGAGATTTAATGGTGCTCTAAATGCAATTATGGCCACTAAGAATCTGTCAAAGGAAGCAAGACTAGCGGTACATAATGGCGTTCTAGTGCCAACCCTGATGCATGGAAGTGAAGCCTGGAATTGGAAAAAGAGGAATGTCACCATCGTCCCGGTTGCAGCCCTGGCAGCTCTGCCGGCACTCTTGCATGGTGCGGAAGTTGTTGGAGTTTCCTCTGCAGCCGCCGTAGGTGAACTTCACACATCTCCCCAATTTTTTGTTGAATGCAAATCTAGAAGAAATCAAAAAAAATGTCAAGAAGCTAAGTAATTGAACGTTTCGGCGTTAACTTTGTGGAACTCCATTATTAACAAATTATGAAATAAAACACTGAACTTTGTTTTTTTCCACTATTCTAAATATGAGACTACATGTTTCGGAAACATCCGACAGATGACATATACAGGTCGGACAGGCAGATCAATAGAAACAGGATTTAAAGAACACAAAAGGTGCCTATTAAAAGAAGCATATTATAGAAAATAACCACACATTCAACAATACAAAAATACACATCCTACATAAACAGACATACGGCTAAAACAAAATAATTTAGAAACACTTGAAATTCATAAAAACCTAAACACAACAAATAACGTAATCAATTCTTCACGTCATCCCTTCTTACAATGTTCCCGATCTCCCACATAGATACCCCCTCCACTTCTACTGAATCCACAACCCACACACCAGATAACCACTCCCATATACCTCAGTGTTAACTCACCTGAAGAAGGAAACGGATGTTTCCGAAACATGCAGTGTAACAAGTCTCAAATATAGAATTGTGGAAAAAAACAAAGTTCAGTGTTTTATTTCATAATTTGTGTCAAGACGCTGTTGAGGTACTTCCGCCGCCTCTAGTGTTGACTTCTATTGATCTCAAGCGGATTAAAATTTCGAGACTTATTATACAAGGTGCTGATTTTTATCTCAAACGAGTCTGGAGAAATAAATGAAGACCCCATGGCAAGAAGTTGTTAACTAACATTTGAGTCATTTGCATTTCGCCTTTGAAAAATATGTTTTATTGCTAATTCAAGTTAATTTTCATTTATTTATGTCATTAAAATATAAAAAATATTTACAAGGTAAAAAAATGCATTTATGCACAAAAAATATAAATATACTCATTTTTCCTAAAAAATGTAATTAACAACCATTTTTTCGCCTCTGGAACTCATTTTTAATAGAATAAAACTTTTTTAAAACTGGTAAAACACGAACATCAAACAACCCTTCAAATGCTTTCCGTTTTTAACATCCATTATCCATAATTACAAAATACCTGGCATGTTAATAATAATACAAAACACGGTATGTACCATTTAAAATTATTGAAAAATAATATATAAGTACATATTATAATAGTCTTCAAATAAAAATAAATATTTCACAGTACTGCCAGAGTAAAATTTATATTAACCATAAATATTCCAATCAAATTAAAAGGCGTGTTTATTTCAGAATGATAACATGTTCTTCCCATTAGTAACTGATTTGATTTTTATGAAAAAGTGTAGTTAACATGTTCATCCCTATGATTTGAACGTGTTCTAATTATTTTTAAGTTTTGAACTTATTTCCAATTGAAAGAGTGTACAATATTTAGTTTAGACGGCTTATTAACTGATTTTTGACAAAAACGTTAGTTAACAACTTCTTGCCATGGGGTCTTCAAATGTAAATGTCGGTCTGTTTATTCGAAGAAAAGATATTGTGGGTGAATAAAAATAGCGACGAACTTACCTCGGAATGGCCGCTCTGCAAGGTCCTACAACAATTGGTTGGTGGCAGGTATCCCAGTCTGTGAATTGATGTATATTATTGTATTTTGTTGCTTCTTGAATTTCAGACATAATTATTTTAATTTGTTGTAGTTTTATTGATTGTTGACTTTCAAATTTGATTTGATAACTATTATTTCATTTGATGTAATTTTGTTATACTTTATGTTAAGTAATGTTTTATTTTTCTTTATATATCACTTTATTAATTGTTTTTGATAGAATTATACCTTATCTCCTTTTTTTATTATTACCTATCAATCTAAACATGTTTATATATATTGTTTCTTTAATGGTACGTTGTACCGTGTATTAATTAAATAAATAAATAAATAAATTCGCATAGAAATAAACTGATGCGGGGTAACCGAGAAAATTTACCTCTTATATATTCAACCCGTGAGAATCTCAAAGTTAACATACATATCCATATATATATACACACACACACACACACACACACACACACACACACACACACACACACACACACATTTATTCACATATATCTACTGTAATTTTTTTTTTTTTTTTAATATTATTGTGTTTTGTGAAATGTTCATTTAATTTATTTTTTAATAGTTTGTATGTCTTTTAGCTGTTTGATTTCTGTGGGAAGATGATTTAAGTTTTTTATGCCTAAAGTATATGTACTTTTGTTGAAATTGTTTTATTTAATGTTGTGATCTTTCACTATTTGAATAATTGATATTTTTTTGCGTATATTTTCTATTTTGTTTACATTGAATTTTGAAAAAAGTGTTTGGGTTGCAAAGGTTGATTTTTTTTAGAATTAATGTAATTAATGTTCTCTCTACTACTTTAGCTGAGTTTGTTATTATGTTATTGTACGCTCCTCCCCATCCAATGATTCCATATTGGAGTAATGAACGAACAGTAGCATAATACACTTTTTTTAGATTCTCTATATTTAATATTTTTCTTAACCACTTAATGCTGGGGTTTTTTTATAAAAAGTATTTATAAAAAAATCTTTTTTTTTAATGTTTTATTCATAGTTTATATATTTTTCAATTAATATATAACAATTTAAGAATATTTAATTTTTCAAAAATTAGGAAAAATTATTCGCATCAGAAGAAGCACGTCCCGGCTGGGGATGTGCTTCTAACTCGTGTTAGCTAAAAATAGAACGCCGTAAGTAGAAACCTGCGAGCGTCACTCGGGCTAGCAAAAATTGGAACGCATTTAGCGCACGAGTATGACTCGTTCAAAAGCGGTTAATCTTATGAACTTAACACTTTCTTATTCTTTGCATGCATTATTAAAAATAACAGCGAAAAACATACCACATTCCGGTTTTTGATGATAGTCATCATCATCATCGACCGAAAAAACAAAGTGCAGTTGACTAGCAACCAAAATGGTCACCATAAATATTAGTCTTGTGGAAATCATGCTGCTCGAGTATGGTAGAATGCAAAATATGATTGACTGATTAGATCAACAACTAAGCAAACCGAAGAAGCTCTCAACTACTTTTTGATGAAGTAAAGCGACTGTCTTTTATATGAACGCGTTGATTATTTGAACAGGTGCTTAGTAAAAGTGGTACAATCGATTAGAAAAATATATTTTCTTTATTTGTACACAGCGTGTCCTTAAAATTTAACCACTAGGAGTGAATCACATAAATTTCAGAACTTTCAAAAAGTTCGAATACAGGAACCTTCAAGACACACCGACACATTCCGCCACTCAGTTTACAACCTTATAGAACTTAAGGAAATTTTCTAGAGCCTTCTCCTTCCAGAACTTTCTAGAGCAGGTTTTTCCGGAACCTTCTAGACTCACCGACACGGTTGTCGCGCCTATTTTGAAACAATCTGAAGCATTTGCGGCCTTCCCATAATAAAAAATGTGCTAGAAAGCACATTTTCGTCACCCGCTACCACCCACGCACAGCCACCTCCACCAAACTCCCATATTTTCGATGTGACACCAAGGACTATCCACAGCCACCTCTACCAAACTCCCATATTTTCGATGTGACACCAAGGACTATCCACCACCATAACCACCGGTGGGTGGTTTTAGATGGTTGTGGAGAAAACTTGGCGGGTAGGGAAACAGGAGTTTCTTTTTATATTTATATATATTGATATATTGATTATAACATTTTCCCGTGGGGTTTTCTGCTTCCTGTCTTTGTTGGTATTTCGAATTCAATCTCGATTGATTTATGGTCACTGAGAGGGGTTTCCGTTAGCTTTAATGTTGGTGGTATTTCGTATGTGATATTTGTAGACACATGGTCTATTATTGTGTTGTCGCCTCGATTGTTTTCTCTGGTATAGTTTTGTTCATCTATTTTATTTAATATTTTTTTAAAGTTTTTATTTTTTGGTACATTTTTGTGGTCTTCTACGGATCTGTCATTTATTTTTATATTACATTATTATTATTACATTGTACTTATATATATATATAAATATATATAGAATGGAGCGCCACAATCTTCTGTCCTGACATACTACCGCCTCATCCACATTCATACATCTTCCAAACAGGCTCCTGAATGTATCTTAACTGTTCTTACCTGACATTACGAGCGTAATAAAGTTCAATAAATAAACGCAACCGACTTACAAACTGACCCAAATGATGACAGGACATGGCTGTTTTAATAGTTACTTCTTCATCTTCTTCATCAGCCTTCGTCTTTCCACTGCTGGATATAGGCATCTTCCTTATTTTTCCATTCTTCCCTGTTGTTGGCTAATTGTAGCCATTTCTTTCCCCCCACAGCGACAATATCATCGGCCCATCTCTTTTGAGGTCTTCCGATGCCTCTTTTATTTTCCCAAGGTCTCCATTTCAGAACTCTGGGAGGCCATCTTGTAGTATCCTGTCTTGCAACGTGTCCTGCCCATTGCCATTTTAGCTTCGCTACACGATCCATGATATCCACTACTCTAGTTCTGCGCCTAATTTCGTAGTTTCTAATTCTACCTCTTAGGCTTACTACAAGCATGGATCTCTCCATGAATCGTTGCGTGGATTTGAGCTTTTCTACACTTTTCTTTGTAAGGGCCATAGTCTCCAATCCATACGTCATCACTGGCAGTATGCATGATTCAAAGGCTTTTCTTTTTAGGCTAATTGGAATCTTTTTGTTCTCGAAGATATGTTTGAGTTTGCCAAAAGCAGCCCAGCTCATTCCTATTCGTCTTGGCAATTCTAATGTTTGGTAGTTACTTGCACAGATTTAAATTGACTGACAATGACACTTGCCCGTGCGACAGTACAATCCCATAAGACCCAAAATATTTGCTAGTGACTTGCCTATTTTTCTACCGACAGTGACATAATATGGATGCCGAATGCCGCAGGGGTGGCATAAACATCAATAATATATCAGAGATGATAAGTCATAAGGACTTGTCATCTAAGTTTGTCTCGTACACAAAGGAAATAGTAGGATAAAAGAAACTAATGTTATCCAAACTAATACAGCAGACCATCATATATTAGATGAAGCGGCCTCCCGCTGACGCTCACGACATTGATGTATATAATGATGAATATGTAAATTTAAAAATATTGATTGAATTATTTGTATAAATCTACTTATATTATTTGATAAATTACACCTACATGTTTCAGAAATGCCTTTCCACCGTCAGGGTGTTATATATTTACTCTTTTTGAAATTGTTTAATTTAATAATTTAATTTTTTTAAATGTCAATCTACAATGTTGCTGAATCAATTGAAAAAATAATATATAAATTAGTTTTGTAATTATATTAAATATGTAATCAGGATGACATGTATTACTAAACCTTGTACATAACAGGTTTAGTAATAAATATCATCAAGGTAAAAAAATAGACTGCAAACACAATAATAAAAAAACAAAAAACAGGCTCCTAACATTGTATGGTAGACTCAATTATAAACTACGGAATCAACAGTTATCGCAAATCAATAACAAAAAGAAGCATGTGAGGACCACCCTGACAATCTATTCAAAATTTGTAAAATCTTATCGATACTAAAACAACTTCATTATTAACATACACTGGAATAGAATAAGAGAAGGATAGATTCAAAACACTAATACAACACAAATATACGACACGACATATAACGAATATCTAGAAATAAAAAAACAGGACCAAACAGTTAATTCCAAAACTATTTAACAAACCACAAGACAGACTACAATGAAATGAGACAAAAAATATACAAAATTTTAAAAGAAATACTACAGTGAACTGTGAAAAATTGTGATAACTTAATAAAAATAAAAATTGATAATTTCTATGCCATTTTTGTGAAAAATTCACCTCAAGGGCGCTATTTGTATTATTTATTTAAGATGAATTATAAAAGTCTCACAGCTAATGTTCCCTAATCAGTATATAGCTTCAACTTTGGATGAAATACTATCAACAAAATTGTAATAAATAATATTAATATTACTAAATTAATAAACTTGACATAGTAAAATTTAATTTTATCACTATCCAAAAACATTTTAGTTGTCTTAGTATTAAATTCTTTAATAATATCGCCCTAACAATCAAAATACTAACAGATCAGAATAAATTTATTTATTTATTTTATTTATTTTGTTTTGGGGAAAATTAACAGCAAAATAACAATCTTAAAAATATGAAAAAATGGTTTTTACAATTATGCCAATTACAAATTTTCCACTGAATATAAAAATTTATTTTAACTTACTTTAATAGCGAGTGGAGAGGGTGGAGGGGAATGTGGGACGGGAGTAGAAGGGAAGATATAATAATTTAAAACTGAAACCAAAAAACACCTACTAGACAGGTAATATGATCATGAAACTGCTTGAAAATGTCAGTTCATAACAAACTGTACCTTTCCCCCCAATATTATCATCAAATAAACAAAGAAGTTATGTTTTTCTTCAAAAACAGCAAAATAATTTTGTGGTGACATTATTAATATAATTAATAAAATTGAACTGGGTTTTCACCACTTTTGTATTTGTTAGCGCCATAAATTAATTTGTGAACTAGGAAAAAGGTATTCCCTCTCTCCCAGTCCCTACCCATTCCCGAAAGCAAGCAAGTACTAGAGCCGCTCCACTTTTGAAAATCGAAGCCGCCACAAGACGGAAAAAACAGCTGCAATCGCAATAGAAAAAAATGTCGGAAAAGAAAGTGACCGCGTAATTTTCCGCTGTGAACTACCGCAAATTGAATCAAAGATTTAATTCTTGACGCGAGTGTTTTGCCTTGAAATTAACGGGAAACACCTCGCCGCTAGAGGTTTAGGAGATAAAGAAGAGGCAAGAGGAAAAACAAAGAATCGAAGGAAGAAAGGTGAGTGCTTGCCTTGTTCCCAATTACCCTTCACAATATCTCCCAACCAGTATTGAAAAATATCAACATGTTTCAGAGCCCATAGCCCCTTCGTCAGGATGCAAATTGTATACTGACAAATTAAATTCAAAAATCGAAGCATAGAAAAAATTATATATGGAAAATGAAAAATAAATTTAAATCTTTTAAATTAAAATTAAAATTTGTGATTAACATGCTTTCATTACAGAAACAAACTAATTTTAAATTGAAGTTCATACTATACGCTTTCATATATTCATATTTCGAATAACGCAGCAATTAAACGTTGATAACATTACAAAAATCGAAACACTAAGGGCCAGTCTTATAAACGAAAGACCAAATATCCGTTAGTATATCGACAATTAACGAACGGATTGCCATTCGTTAGTAAATATTACCGACGCTCGATTTATAAAACTTTTTTGACCGTCCGTAAGTATCGCAATGCCGTACTGCTCTTGTCTACGATTTTAGAGCTGTCAGAGGTGAATTATATCTATTTTCTATGGAAACGAAACATAAATTCTATAAACATAACCTAAATTTTCTCGCTTACGCCGAATTCTTGGGATACCTCCACAACACTACACTGGCAGTAGTCTCTTTGAAATCCCAACAAAATCTGCAACAGCTAATAGTATTGATCCAAGAGCATAGAAGCTCAAGGCAACAAGCAATTGTGTGGTTGGTGATAATGTCAGATTCCTACGCGTGCGCATTTTTAAGTTTTGCCCAATATCTTCTAGAAGCTCTTAAGCAGACCTTTTCGACAAGCGAAAACGTAGATAAAATATGCCATCTAAATTATTAAAATAATCCACTCGTATATTGAACACTCTTTGTCGTCGAGTTTGTTCTTCATCCGACGATCTTGAATGCAATAATCTATCTGAAAACATTTTTCCTTAAAAATGGAGCAGCAGTCAGCACAGTAATTATGTACATGAGAAACAAATAGCATGAAATGCAAATTGACAACGGACCTAACCTTAAAAAATAATACGTCAATCTATCATACTTCTGTCAATTTCAACTAACGGACGGTAAACTGATGGTTTGACTGTCGGTAAAATTTTACTAAAATTTGACTAACGGATTGTTATACGATGAAAAAAGTGACGTTTATATATAACTTTTGTTTATTTGTTCTCAAATTTAACTAACGGACGTTTATAAGACCGGCTAGCAAGCTAACTAATGGTGAAATACAAGACGAAGACATTAAATTACACAAAATACAAGAAAATCATCAAACACTACACTAGAACGGCTCAAAACTACCACATCAAAATATAAGCCAAAATATAAACAGGACAATCACGACTATTTTGTAACGGATTAAAATTATACAAGATCTACCACAACAAACCAAACAATTGACTACTAACAGTTTCAAAATAGAAGTGACAAAAATGCTAAAACTAAAGCCAAATATAACAAAATAAAAAACAGCCAAACAAAAACAAAACAAAAATGTGTATCCTTATTATTATTACATAATTATATCGAACTATCATCTAAAATTTTATCCATAGACCTGCCAGGTCTCTTGTTATATTTTAAATAAACAAAAAAAATTCAACATCGAATTTGCTTTTTAAGAATCCAAAAATACCTGATAGTATTGACCACACTTTCATTACAGTATCAAACCTGAAATATTTTCTGTAGATGTACGGTATAGTAGGTAAGAAGATTTGGATGTTATGACATTTGAGTTTGGGGGATTTTGGCAGTTACCTAACAGGTGAAACAAGTACAAAAAAATGTGTAAGTAAAACATTAAAATGTAAGGTTTCAAGCAGTATTGTTAAATAGTGTCCCGAATAAAATATGTAAAATTCAAATTTGTTACTATAACTTAAATGACATGATTATTTATAGAACTTCAAAGCGACCCGAGAAAAGCGTCATGCTTATAAATATATAGTGATAATAATATAAATATGAAAGTATAGTAATGTCCCGTTAAACATATTTAAAAATCAGGTTTGTTAAATTCAAATACCTTGGGGTGGTATTTTCTAGCGACGGGAGGCAGAAAAGTGAAATAGATAGAAGAATCGGAGCTGCAGCCGGCCTTCTACGTTTCTAGTCTTATGCAGTTCTACGTCTCTACTTGCGTAGCTTAGTGTCAAGACAAAACTGACTGTTTTCAAATTTAGGTACAAGCCCACCCTAATATATGGCCATCAAATTTGGATCCTGACGGAGAGAGTGAGAGCAAGGGGCCAGGCTGCCGGGATGAGTTTTCTAAGGGGGGTAGCGGGAGTCACACTGATGGACAGAGTGAGAAGTGCTGACACAAGGTCACGGACCCCCTACTCCTACATATAGAAAAATCTCAAATGAGGTGGCTTGGACACGTGGAATGCCAGAGGAACGAATACCAAGAAGAATCCTCTTGGCAATCCAACAAAAAAATGTGTATGAAAACAGAATGGGTCTAGACTGGTTGACTCTTGCGGAAGCAGCGCAAGACAGGGGAATATGGAAGCACCTTATAGAGTCTTTGAGTCGTAATGGCGGTCGCTGGCTCTTAGTCTATATGGTTTCTATGAAACGTGACTCTTCTTTGCGACATCATTTCAGAGATGTCGGTGTCTTTCTACACTTCTCCTATAACCATGGGGTTCTTGCGTTCTCTGGACGAGAACCACCATCAAATCGATGGTGAGTCCGGGTTTCTGATAAATTCACATAATCTTAACTCTCCAAAATATCCAAAGAATTTTTTTAGTTTTGCAAACTACTGTATAATGCTATCTTAAAAGTTTATACAGGTGCTATCTATATTTAGATATAATCATTTGTCGAACACTCTTTATTTATTCAAGAATAATTATAAATCACTGATATTTAATTTTTTGACGTTTAGTGTTTTTTAGAGCAAATATCTTCGCAGCAACGTATCGGCATTTTTGTTTAAACAGTTGTTATTACTACATCAAACTTATTAACATACTACCATCACTCCATTGCCGAGAGGGCAGGCAGAGAGGATGGAATGTCATACTCCTCAGTCCCGAAGCAGGTTGTTGGTTGCAGCAACAGGACTATCTCTAGTATCTGGTTAACTTGATCGTACAACGTCTCTTTCAGGAACCATCAAAACTTGCGTCACATATCTTTCTTACCAATCTTTCCTCATTCATTCCCTCGACGTGCCTAATCCACCTGAGCGACCCTTTTAATTAAAATAAATTATAGAAGTTTCACAGAGACGAAGCTATATGAGAAATGTGTATGGAAGTCTCTTATACAATGGCCCAAGGGTTACAACCTGTATGTGATGGCTCAAGTGATCACTCCACGCAATGCAACGTTCATCATTCTATCGTTAAAACATCACACATTATCAATTTTTTGAAAGTTGAATAGTCCTTTTTATGATATAGTATTCATGGATATTGTAGCCGGTATGAATATCTGTATATTTTTAATGTGAAGTAGGTACATAAAAAATATTATTTTTAATTTTATTTTTAGCGAAATTCAAAATAAATCAAATTTTAATTATTATTATATTATTACTGAAATGTTAAATAAATTAAATTTTAATAAATATTATTATTAAGTTCTGCGGGTTAACTGTTTTAAGTGTTACAGCTGTTTCGGCTTGCAAGGCCATTATCAAACAGTGGATATACCACGTATAAACGACTTATTTATAAAATGTTAAGTCACCCCTTTCCCTTTAGAGTAATTAGATATTTGTGGTGAAGCCCTATATTAATAGTCGTTTTTTCCCGGGCACTTACCATTAAAGGTGCCTCGGGTTACAAAATTCTAGGTTATGCTTTATTATCAAAATTCCCCGTTTTCTGTAAGTGATATTAAACATTATTTTAATTTATGTCCTTGATTTTGGTTTTTTTATAAATAAAAATAAATTCTTTTTAATGTACATATTTATGATATTCTTCCGAATTATTTAAAATATACAACCATTTTTTAACTTTTTTATACACAAGTGTACATTTTAAACAATATTTTCAAATGTGTTCTGAAAACACAATTATTATTTAATTCAACGGCTTACAACCTATTTGAGCTGGCTTAGGTAATCACTCTACACAATGCAACATTATTAAATTTTTGAAAATAAGTAAAAATAAACTAAGTAAGAAGTAACTCGCTCGCCGCGAGCATCCTCGCCTTTTATAGAAAACATATTGATTCCACGATGCTTCGAGAACGCGCTACACGTTTCTAGTGGTCTCTCCATATTTCCAGTAGCCTCTCCATACTTCCGGTGACTACGAGAATAGCCCAATCGATTCCAGTCTCGTGTGAACCGTACTTCGAGACGTGCAGTCTTTCTGATATTCAATATTTTTCCATTGAAGCTGACCTGTCGGGCAATCGGCTTGTCGGACAGTTCTGTCAGACAGTCGACTGACACTCGTTTTTTTATTATATTTCAAATCCCGATAATAATAATTTCGTTTTCTGCCTGTATTTTTCTTTAGGAACCGGCATGTAAAAGTAGCGTCTTTTTTACTCCCTTTATATTAACTCGTGGCGTCTGCTTGCTTGCTTGCCGGCTTGCCGTCGAAAAAACTTTGGATCGATTTTTGACCCTTTTCCCGTGATCCAATCGAGCTGAAACTTTGCAAGCAGACTCATGGCGACGATCGAGAAGATCTATCAAATTTTCGTTAAAAAATAATAATAATTATAGTTTTGGATTTTTCACTTTTTTAATAGTTTTTTCAGATTGGAATCATTACAAAAGTTTTATTACTAGCAACGGCGGCCCGATAACGTCGCGGAATATTTTCTAAATTTGAATTACTCCGTCGGTATACATAATAGGTACTTCACTACACAAAGCATGAAGTGTCTTGTCAAAGCTCAAAACATGACATTTTAGAAATATATTAAATTACTGTAAGTTTAGTGTTATGTTATATGTTTTAATTCGTCTTTAATTGTTGTTATATTTTACAAAGAAAGGGAGCATAGGGGGGTTTTATGGGTTACTTTTTAACGGGTTACAGCTAGTACCCAGTATAAAAATTTTAATAATAATTAGTAAAAAGTTTTTTTTTTGGGTCGCAATCCTAGGATTGGTCTGCAATAAGCACTCGATTTCTTCTCCTCTCTGTCACCTGCCAGCCTCTTCATTTCTTGGTAGGTGCTACAGCGCACATCTCCGATAATCTGGACTACGTAGCTTAATCTCGGACGGCCTCTACGACTGTTGCCTTCAACATTTCCCTCGACGATGGTAAAAAGCAGGCCCGGATGCCTTATATTACGGCCTATCCAAATATAAAATTATTAGTAAAAAGTATTAAACGGAAAAATTTTCCTTTAGTTATTCATGTAAAAATCGAGTAGCTTGTTGGTCTTGTGGTTAGGACTCTCACCTCGTGATCCAAAGGTCGCGGGTTCAAATCTCACTCCAGACCAGCAACAAGCATTTAGCTAAGTTTTAAAATAGTAAGAATATTTAAGTGACACGTATTCCGTGTTCGTTAAATATTCTCTACTTAAAAAAATACATATAAAATGTCACATTTTAACACATTCTTTTTAAATTCAAATAGAAAGCAATTGTTCAAATAAAAAATGTATTAAATATTATTTGTGTCCAAATATTATAAACATTTGTACAGTTGGTTGTTATGTTATTTAAAGAACTGAAATATTTATTCGTCACATGTGTTTAAATATTTTAAATATATGCAGGGTGAATAACGTTCATAATCCGATTTTGATTCGAAGCCATTTTGGTTTGTCAGATATTTGTCAGTTTGCCATCGCAGAGAGAAGTCGACGACAATGTACTCACCATCGCGCCGTTTCCCCGTGGGGGTAGGCATAGAAGGTAGAGCGCCTGGCTTGATATACAACTCTCGCATCATCATTATAAAACAAAAATAGACATTTCATTAGTGACATCTGTGGTTAATTAATGGGAATGAAAAAGCTTCCGATGCCGGTCGCGCTATTGATCATACAACACACACATGAAACGGGTTGAAAACTTAAATATATACAACTTCCAAAAATTTTATAGACGTGGTATTTTATCATGGGTGGAAATTGTGAATGTTACGTTGTGTAAAGTGATCACTTAAGGGGGGGGTAAGATTTTTAACTTTTTTTTTTTGTTTTTTATTTTTAATTTTTTAAATGAATGTATAACATAATTTCAAGTATGTCATAATTTAATCAATATTGTGTCATAATTTCAAGTCAATCGGAGCAAAATTGACGAGATTATGAACATTTGAGCGATACTCAGACTGATTTTCTATACCTGCTCGGGCATCTAAGAGACGCGCTCACCTGAGGACTACCGGACGTGCTATTTGTATTGGAAGAGTTTTGCGTAGACAAGGACAAAAAGATGCTGATGATGAAAGCCCTTTGCTGTGTGAACATGGCATCGACGATTATGTGTAAGTATAAAATAAGTGTTGAGTTTTATTTTGAATTTTACAGTGTGCAAAACTTTAAAGCGTTTTCACCACATCTCACGTTTTCAAAGTCGGTGTCCATCATAACTTCAAAACTACTACACCGATCCTTTTGAAATTTTGAACACTATTTCTGTACATAATTTACGAGGTAACGCTGGAGCCTTTTTTTCAAATTTGTTATTAATTTTTATTTTTTAATAACAAATTAGTTGATATTTTTCGCAAAAAATCGCGTTTTTCCCTTCATAGTGTTCCAAAAAATTGAAAAATTGAAATTTCAAAAAACCCTCCCATAGTTACCTGGGAAAACCTATTATCTAACGAATGAACTTTGATTTTTTGATTTCAGATGATCTAGCACTAAGTTATGATGGACACCACAATTCTCCTTTTTTCCGAGACACGTCCGAATAATTGCTGCCATTGCCGTATTTTTTAATATTTCTTCTTGAAAATTTTACACAATATTCTTCAAATGTCATACTTTAATGTACAATTAGTTTTAATAAAAAGATTTTACAAAAAATTCACAAAAACATGCCTATTTTTGTACGAATTAACCTTACCCCCCCCCCTTTAAGCCAGGTTGTAAGATCTATGAACACCCAAAGACTTTCATACCTACTTTCCCATAAAAAAAATAATTTCGTCACTGTGAGACATCTATAATATATCTTGATTAGTAATGTTCTTTGTCACAGGAACAATTGCAATGTTAATCACCATCAGGGTTATGAACTGTATGAATTAGGAATTCTGAGCGTAAAAACACCCATATTTTATCACTTCTCACAGGCGCCACTGGTTGACATTTGCATCGGTACGAAATACGAGTACACTTGGCTGCAGTGGCGCGCAGCACATACAAGTAAAAATGCTGTACATTTCTAAAGATTTTGGGAAAAAAATATTAATTAAATAATCGTTATCTTTAAAAAAAATCGATTTATAATTCTAGCCGCAATTCGTCCTACGGCTAGATGTTATATTTCCGACGTTTCTATATCCAACTTCATGTCGATTCATAATTTATCCAGTTGTTTGCGCCGAACAAATTTGTTCCATAGATCTAATCAAGTAGAGAAAAAACTTGTCCTGAAATGTGTATTTTGACTCATCTCTATATCTGCGAGTTTTTTGTAATGGACAAGTAAATTTTTCATATAAAAGCGTGTTTCTTCGAAAGGTCCAATGTGACGTGAGAACTGCGCAGAAATGACATTTTTTTATAATTTCCACCCAAAACTTTTTGTGTGAATTGTATTTCTCTTTTTTGTGTTGAATTCCATCTGTAAAATTATACTGATTATGTTGAATACGTTTGTTCTTTTTCTTCTTTTATTATTTTTATGGTACTGATTTCAACAATCACGCAAATTCAATCCATTTCTTTTTACGTGAATTAGTTTTTGATAATTTATTAAGAATCTTCGTAAAATGTAGGTTTTTGAACATTTTATACGCAATATTAAAATGTATAAATCAAATTAATAAATCAATTAGAAAGATATAGAGAAAAATCTAATTCACGAAAAAATATTAGGTTACCACTAAGCTATAGCAACCCTCTATGATTCCGTGAATATATCGACCTTATATGTAGTTCTTATTAATTTTTAATTTTTATTTTTGTCCATAGGGCAATTCACTTTTTTGATACGGTAGTTGAAATTACTTTGCAATGCCACCGCTAGATGGATGCCAGAATTAATTAAAAAATTCATTTTATTTGGACATACATTTATACAACAGATATTATATATATGCAAGAACACATTCAGAACAAAGTTCTGTGAAATTTTTTTAAATCAAATTAATTAATCAATTAGTAAGATATATGGAAAAATCTAAGTCACGAAAAAATATTAGGTTACTACTGGGATTCGAACCCAGGTCACCTCCTTTTCTTGTTGCTGTAGCTTGGTTGGTCAGAGCACCGGCCCCGGAAAGGAGGTGACCTGGGTTCGAATCCCGGTAGTAACCTTATATTTTTTCGTGAATTAGATTTTTCTGTATATCTTTCTAATTAATTAATTAATTTGATTTAAAAAAATTTCACAGAACTTTGTTCTGAAAAATTACAACTCCACAAATATGAATGTGTTCTTGAATATATTGAAATGTATATTTACAATGACATTGCCATCGATGATATCATAAAATTTATTTTTGTGAAAAGAAACATTGATCTGAAATTAGTATTATTCCCGTTTTAATTATGCATAAATCGTCTTCGAAATATATTTAAAAAAATTTCCGTATTACCTATACATATAGTTCTATCATTGCAGTAACTTATAGCTAATTTTTCATATTAGATATAAGTTACTGCAATGATAGTTCAACGTTTGCGAAAAATAAGCCAGAATATTTAAAAAATGCAAACTTTGATGTCACATATCTCCTTAACTATTAATATTATTTGTTCATGGTTGCTTGAACATTTTCGACTCATAATCAAGGCAGGAATCTACCTGTAAAGTATTGTGGACTAGCTCTGTTACACCCTGTATATAAAACTTCTGATAGATGTGGTAGTCTATCCTGGGTGGAATTGGTGAACGTTATATTGTGTAAGGTTATATGAACATAAGCCAGGAAAATAAAAATACTGACTCAAATAAATCTCGACAATGCCATTTTCTAAAAAAAAATTATAAGTCTTCTGGTATTACTTTGTATCTATACTTATAAAACTCAATGTCTGTCTGTCTGTCTATCTGTTTGTCCGATTCGATTCAAATTTTGCATACTTATGCTTTGGGACCCGGCGGGTAACATAGGCAACATTTCCCTCCTATTCTCAAACCCCTTCCCCTCTCCCTGACATATTTTCGATGTAAATCTGTACTGTTTGACCTATCGGACTCAAAATTTGGAAACCCTCTTCTTTTAACCCTTCCCCTCCGCTGATATATTTTCAATGCAAATCTATATCGTTCGACCGATCGAACTCCAAATTTGAAAACTTATTTTCTAGGACTCGGCAGGTAACATACATAGGCTCTATTTCCTCCCTCCCCTTTTACCTTTTCCCCCTGATATATTTTCGATGCAAATCTATCTGATACCGTTCGAATCAAACCTTTGTTTCCCCCCACAAATTTATTTTCAACTTAATCCTTAACCCTTACAATGCCGGGTACGAACAGCTAGTAGTTTAATAAGGTGAGTGACGCACATGACGCGATCATTTTTATATATTCACCTCATCTGAGTCCATAGATAAAATAAATAACTCGATACATATTTAATAACCATGAAAAACAATGTAATGCTTTTTAAATTGTTTTTCTTTCAAAAATATTAAGCCTTAAAAATATTCGATGGGGGCATGTTGTGTTGTATGAAAATTTAAAAGAATAAATACAGAATGTGTAATTTTTTTCTGAAGCAGAGAAAACTGATGTTTCCATGAGTGTAGATGAGCTACTTCAAATCACCAAGAATAATCACCAAGAAATCGAGAATGTTTCCTTCAGATGATTTGTTTGGAATATTTAACGTTCTTGACCCGAGAAAAAAAAAACGTAAAATTCCACAAGGACAAGGTAAATTTTAAGCGTACGCAACAAACACGGGTTACAAGGCTGGCAAATGCAATTAATTTCGAGGTACCTAAAATGAAAACGTCTTTTGGACAAAGACAATTTAATTTCACTGCCCCGCTTGTTTTTAAAAAGTTACCAAATGAAACTATATAAATTACAATACACAAATCTTTTGAACACCGTAATACTAATTTTATAAAAATATCAGGTAGAAGGTATGCTGAAGAAGTGATCCGCCCTTGACCTCTAAATAGGCAAAATCTGCTTTATATGATTTTAATTATTCTCTAATATAGTATTTATTTTTTTATCGACATGATTTTTTTATTTTTTGTATCTTATATTTTGTATTTATTTCTGTATATACTTAATTTTATATGTATATTTTTTTTTTTTTAGATTTATTTATTCTTATGATTGTACCTATATATTACTAAATTCCTTCTGCTTTCTTTTTTATTTGTATAGGATTTAGTTTTTAATTTATGTATTGTGTAAGAAAAATAATCATTTTAAATAACGAATAATGTTTTTTATATGATTTTAAAATCATCAGTTATGTCTTGCCCAGAGGAACATTAATGTCCAGAGAAAAACTCATGCATTGTTCCTTTCTTTATTCTATCTACTACGCTAAAGCCTACAATTCACTCTTAATTAACCTCGCTGACCTCCCAGATTGCTGTATTCCTCACGAGTCTTTCCAGCAATAGCACACAAAGTTCTCATTTCAGTTGTTCTAAGCATGTTCTTTGTCTTGACAGTATCCGCGCTTGCATCAATACCATATGTGAGGTTAGGTCGTATACATAGCTCTGCATGGCGTACCAGATGGACCGCGCCCACCAGGGAGACCTCCGAAGCGATGAAGATATTACTGGAATTCAGCATCACAAGAGGAAACTCCTGCACAAACACACTCTTGAGTCTAACTCACACTATTTCGCATTTTATTACTCGACTATGAACTCTTTATTATCGCTGGGTAACACTTTATTTAACAATATTCCTTTTAAATATGGAAAATAAGTCACAAATTTGAAATGCGGTTGCGCCGTAGAATGTTGCGCATACCGTAGACAGATATGGTCAGCAACTCAGATGTGCTCCAGAGAGCCAGAACTGAGAGAGAGAACTGTTGACAGATATCAAAGTTCAAAAGGTGTCATATTTGGATCATGTACATAGAGTGCATGCCCTATGTATGGCAATGAGAGGGGAAAAGTACGACCTTTTGCATTTGATCATTATGGGCAAGATCGAGAGGAAACGGAGTATCAGCAGGAAGCAAATCTCATCACTCCTTAGAATACGAGAAGAGCTGTTTTTAGCCGCTAGAGATAAGAAGATGTACTCTAAAGTGAATATCAATATTAAGAGGACCTGACATGATACTAGAAAAGAGAGAAATGATTCAAATTATTCCTAAATTTCAAGCTATAGGATAAAGAATCCTGTCTCCCTCGTATTTGACGAATACCTCCACTATTTTATTGTGACCAATTCACGTTTTAACTCTCTTGTACCCAGACTGCATAGGCTAGGTAACACCTATGCGCATACCTCTGATATTTTTAATTCCAGTTTAGCACAATATAAAGATTAGCTACTTAAAGCTCTACACCCTGCCGTCCTGAATTCATAATGCAATCACAAACATATTATTATACCTATTTGTTTAACCTTGTATATATTTCACATCTTCTATTTCTAAATTATGTTTTGTCTTATATACTTCACACCTCCTTATTCAAAATTACTGTTATAGCTTTAAACAACTATCTATATACTATGTCAATTCTGTAGTATTTTACTGTTCTAGTCTTTGGATTTCTTGTATTATTATGTAAATGGTACTTCTGTGCCATATATTGAAATAAATAAATAAATATTTCAGTCACTAGGATGAGAAAACTCATATACCTATTCATAAGGCTACGAAATATCTTATCAATAAACATGCTTAAGATGGTACACTTTGCGTTTGCCCAGTCCATACTACAGTATGGTATAGTTGGCTGGGGTGGAACCTTTAAGTTTAATATACTACCAGTGGAAATAGTTCAGAGAGTAATTATCAAAGTGATTTTGAGGAAACCCTCTATATTCCCAACAAGGGAACTTTTCAACATTTTTAACGACCCAAATATTAATCAAATCTATAAAAAATTTGCGATACTTCAAATTCACAAAATGTATATCGATAATAGTACATTTGGATGTTTTAGTAATAGACCAAGACAAGATCAGCTGGAAATATTTTGATACCTAAATGTTATACTAGCACAGCCCAACACCATTTCTCCTATCAAGGAGTATCATTCTTTAATGCTCTTCCCAATGAAATAGAGACGGAAAAAATTATAGAAATTTTATAACTATATTGAAAAATCTTCTACAAAAAACCATCACAATAACGCAATGAAAAAATCTTATCAAAAACAATCTATATATACATACTTTTAAATGTTATTACAATACCTTCTTAATTATTAATTTTTATAACTTCATTTAATGTTTCCTTGTGTATATCTTATTTACTTAATCTAATGTCTTACATTTATGTATTCTTCTATTGTTTATAACTTACTTACTTAATTTAATGTCTTAATTTTTATAACTTAATCTATTGTTTCTTTGTCTAACTAACTAACTAACTAACTAACCATCACGCCGTTTTCCCGCAAGGGTAGGCAGAGAGGATTGAACGCCACACTCTTTTACGCACACCACTTTTGCTTCGGCCACATTCATTCATCTTCTCATACAAGTTCTACGATTGTTTCGGCTTTTAACGGGGCCATCCTCAAACACTTGTTGTATCTGATCGTTCCAGTTCTTTCGCGGACGCCCTCTATTCCTGTTGCCTTCAACACTCGCCTCATATATTTTCTTAACCATCTTTTCCTCGTTCATACGTTCCACATGACCAAACCATCTCAGCACTCCTTTCTTTATTCTATCTACCACACTACAGCTAGCATTGCATTCACGTCTAATTTGTTCATTACTTACTCTATCGATCAAAGATTTTCCACACAAGCGTCTTAGTGACCGCATTTCTACCGCATTCAGTCTGCTTTCATTCCTCTTTTGCCAATTCCAGGCTTCACTTCCATACATTAGGGTTGGCACTAGAACGCCATTATGTACCGCTAGTCTTGCTTCCTTTGACAGATTCTTATTGGCCATAATTGCATTTAGAACACCATTAAATTTGTTTCCTGCAGTCACTCTCCTTTCGATATCATTCTCAGCCTTGCCGTCTCTACTAAACACACTTCCCAAATACACAAACTCGTTCACTTGTTCTAAGCATTCATTCTTTACGCATTCTTTGTCTACATCTTACTTATTTAATCTAATGTCTTACACCAACGATTACATTAACAATACATAATGAAAATGCCCCTATTTTTAAACACGAGAATAAATTCTCATTTAAAAGTGGGTAAGCGTGTAATATAAATGTGTATTAATTACAGTGGCGTGCGGTGGGTATAAACTTAGGTTATGCTGTGACCGACTATATACCTATATATATATATATTTATTTATTTATTTAATGTTTATGGAAGACCAACAGCACAAAAAAAAAGCATAGAAAACATTGATACAATATAGATGGCAAGACAGGTCGCCACATTTAGAATGTATAATATAATATTATAATTAGATAAATAGATAGGTATATATATATATATATATATATAGAAAATAAACTATTTTAATGAACTATTTTGAGTAGCTTCAATCCACAAAAATAACTGCACTATAAAAGAAGTATTGTAAACAATATTTCCTAAATAAATAAATATTTTATATAGGTATAGCTAATACGGCGAAAAATTCCAATATATTTCGAAGACAATTTATATATAATTAAATCGGGAACAATACTAATTTCAGATATACGTTTCTTTTCACAAGAATAAATCAAACATTTTATGATATCATTATGATATGACAGTGACAGATGATATTTGTCGTATTCGTATTTACATTAACCACAGAAAAGACATAAAATTTACACCGAAAGTTTTGGGTGGAATTTGTAAAAAATAACATTTGGCATGACCTTTCGATGAAAGACGCTACTACACAAAACTTGCAGCATTAAAAATACACGGTTTTTACTTTTTTTTTTAAATACAAAAAGCAGGTTTAAAAATAATTCCAAAAAAATAAATTTTCCACAAAACATTTATTTTATTATTTCGTTTCATGTAAACATCTATTCGAAATCGACAGCCCTGAAGTTACGAATAGGTTCTTCCGGAAGTCAGTCACAAGTGAGATTAACGCAGCGTCTGCAGACCTTCATGCAGTCTTCCTCCGAGAAGAAGTTGTTGGTATTGCCCTGGCAACCTCCGTAGATGAACGTGACGCATTTTCCTGTTGCGAAGTCGCAGGCGTACCTAGAAGGAATATAAATAAATATCTCGGAATGGAAAATAACTTTATAGCCGTGACATCGATTTATTATTTATTGAAAAAACCTATAAAAGTAACATTTGACATACTAGGTTATCAAAAAATACGCGAATCCGTTTTTATTTATTCATCGACATTGCTTTTATCGCCTTCAAAACAGTCTCCAATATATTTCAATTTTCATTTATTAAACATATCATCGCTGTATATACAGGGTTATTTGTAAAACGTTAATAACCTCGCAGGACTATATTCCTGCCTTGATTATGAGTCGAAAATGTTCAAGCTATTACGACCTAATATCAATAGTTATGGAGATATGCGACATCAAAATTTGCATTTTTTTTTCAATATTTCTGACTTATTTTTTGTAAAATGTTGGACTATCATTACAGTAACTCATATCGATTCACCTTGACAAGATATCTCCCAGATAGTCATCATATGTATATGCATCACCTGCTCTATTGCTCATAATAAGTAAATGCATAATTTAAATTTCCTCAGATGATACCCGAAAAAAAATTGGAGGTGGTCAGTCTGGGATTCAAATTTTTAAGTCACTTAATATTTAATATAGTGAAAGCTAACCGAACTACGAAGTGATTCATCCAATTTGTTTTATAAATATGTTTTAATTAAAATTTATTAGCTCACGCGTAGATCTTAAGTAACTTGTTATCAAATTTTATCAATTTATGTATTAATTTTTTTATAGAACTTTTTGAGTTCTACAATTTCTCTATAGAAAGTATTTTAATTTTTCTCTTACCGTTAAGACAGCGTACGTAAAAAAACTCATTGCTCGTCCATTTTTTCGTCGACATTAGTTGTAAAATAGGTCACCACGAAAGGTCGCTTAGTCTAACGGGATAATATATAGATATATATATAAATATATAGATATATCTTGAAAATACATTCTAAATATTGGTGAAAAATTTTTGAAATCGGATGAATAGTTTCGGAGATTACCTCCTACATCCAAACTTACAAAAGTAACGATTGTATAATAGTATAGATGTATACGATGCCCCAAAGTAATTCCTGATTATATAAAAAAAAAACTAAGATTTTTGCGACTCATGGCAAAGGAAAAGTGAATGCAAAATGTTAGTTAATTTAGTTTGGTTTTCAGTAAGTGGTCGTATACCAACATAATTAACATTATGTTAATGTTTTGAATTTTAATTTATAAGGGTTTACAAATTTTACATGCAAATTATACAGAATCACAGTTTGATAAATTAGAAATTTTCGAAAATAAGAAAAAGTGTTAATGGTAAATTGAATACTATTAATAACCAGGTCCTTTTTGCAAATAGTTATCTTTAAATTTATTTTCACGTTAATTAGGTGCTTTATTATCATTAATTTTCCATATATAATTTTTTCTATATTTTGACTATCTATACTTCGACTTTTGAATTTAATTTGTTAGTATACAATTGTATCCTGACGAAGGGGCCATGGGCTCTGAAACATGTTGATATTTTTCAATACAAAGTGGTGAAAACTAAGTTTAATTTTATTAATTATATATTTCATACAAATTAGATTTTCAAAATGCTTTTTTTAATATTAATAATTTTTAATATCGGTATTTTTATTTAGAAATGGTATTTTTTGTCAATACATGTTTAATTTATAATAACAAATTAATTGACTGAAATTTAAAATACTTTTAATAAAACAAACAAAATCTTTTATTAAAAAAAATATCAGCATGTGAGTGATGGTGATCCAGAGGTGCAAATCGAATTCCAGGAGTAGAGAAAACCTAAATATAGTGAATAGTGAACGCACCTTGGTCTGTGACCCCTGCAAGGTCCTTCATTAATTGGCTCTATTGAAGAATATAGGTCACAGCGGCCTGTAAATATACATATTCATATTTTGTATTTTTTATTCGTCTTTTGAGTTATTCATTTATACAAGCTTAGGGCTTTTTCATGGAAGAAATATTGGTGTACTAAAGGGAAAGTGAATTTTACATTTAAGTCAATAATAATAATAATAATAATAATATTGGATTATTTATATAGCGCCATTTTTGTGAAAATTTCACCTCAAGGGCGCTTTACACACAAAAAACTCTTACATACTAAAATCATAGAATCACAAAATGAAAAAGAAAAGAGAAAGAAAAACAGTTCAAAACATAAAATAGTAAAAAAAAACAACGTTAAAAACAACAATATTAAAAAGGTTCTGGGAAAGATTTTGTAAACAAGTGCGTTTTAAGTCTTTTCTTAAATAAAGTCTCTGAATCCGTGTTTCTTATCAGGGAGGGCAAAGAGTTCCACGCTTTGGGGCCCGCCACCGCAAATGCCCGTTCGCTGAACCTAGTTTTCTGGAACTGACTTGCCGGTTCCACAATCCTTCCCACCGCTGAAGTAGACGCTGACCTAAGAGTTTGACGTCTCCCATTTATGTTGTCTGGAATACAGAGCTCCTGAAGATACAGAGGCGCCATGTTATGAGTTGCCTTGTACATCAACCAACACAGTTTGAACTCTACTCTTTCAGGAAAACGAAGCCAGTGCAAATCTCGCAGAAGGGATGTTATGTGCGAGAATTTTGACGTTCCACATATGATCCGTGCTGCAGCGTTTAGAACAGATTGTAGTCTATCGAGCTGAAACATCGGTAGGCCAGCGTAGATACCATTGCAGTAGTCCACACGTGATGCAACAAATGCATTAATGAGTAAACGGGCTGCCTCAGAGGGAAGATGTCTGCGAATACTTTTAATCTGTCTCAGTTGATAAAAACATGCACTGACAGTTTTGCTGATGTGTGTATTCATGGAGAGATCTGAATCTATGTGTACACCCAACAACCTGACTGCAGATTTTGCATTCACAGACATTGATTCCTGGATTAGGTGTTGCCTCACAATACATTCAAATCAAAAAAATTAAAGACAAGATACTTATTAATCAATACAATGCAAGAAAAAAAAATGTTTAGGTGCGTAAAGCAAAAGTCTAGAGAAAAAAATTAAAAAAACTAACCCATAAAAACCAAGTTTTTATTATACTCCCTTTCTCATTTACTAGTGGAAAAATTGGCGCTCAACCTACGCGTTGGGCTCGAGTCGGGCGACGCTATGAAAGTTACAAAAAAATTCGAAAAATCCAAAATTATACTATAATTATTAATTTTTTTAAACAAAAATTTGTAAGATCATTTTGATCGTCGCCACGAGTCTGTCTGCAAATTTTCAGCTCAATCGCATCACGGGAAAAGGGTTAAAAATCGATCCAAAGTTTTTTCGACAAACAAACAAGCAAGCAGACGCTACGAATTTAAAAAAAAGGGAGTAAAAATGGAAACATAATAAAATAAAATGATAAAAAACATTTAGGTCACAGATACTTAGATTAACATTTAACTAAAATTAAGATTGGTCCCATAAGACAGACAACAGAAGCTTCCAGAGGAAGACAAAAGAATTCCTGGATGACTTGATGCTCCAAAATACTACAGAGAAACGGCCTGGATGAAAGCAGTACCCAGAAATGAAGAAGACATAATAGACATCACCAGAATCAAAGAAATACCTGATCGATTCCTCAAATATTTAAAACTCCGTAGCAGTTCAATCTAAAATAGCATTGCGATAGTAAAGCGATAGCGAGTAAAATAGTAGTCCAAAAAAAAAATGAAATTAGATTGCCATTCAGAAAGAAAAAAGATCACAAACTTCTGTGATGTACAGTGGGATGACGTTACATGTGGGTCTGCCAGAGGATATTAGAGACGAAAAAAGTATGAAAATTTTTAAGAAAAAACCAAGAAAGCTTGTGATACGTGCTTTTGATTAGATATTTGATATAATGATATTTTACAATGTATACAGGGTTATTTGTAAAACATTAATAACCTCGCAGGACTGTATTCCTGCCTTGATTATGAGTCGAAAATGTTCGAGCTATTAAGACCTAATATCAATAATTAAGGAGATATGCGACATCAAACTTTGCATTTTTTTTCAATATTTCTGACTTATCTTTTGTACAAAGTTGGACTATCATTACAGTAACTTATATCGAATATGAAAATATTCATTCCCTTTAACACAAGTCAAATAAAAAAATAAAAACCTTCGAATTCCAATTGGAAAACATTCCAATTGGATTATTTTCAGGGTTTTTATCATTTTATTTAACTTGTATTGAAACGAATGAATTTTTCGTAATCGATATGAGTTACTGTAATGATAGTCCAACGTTTTACAAAAAATAAGTCAGAAATATTGAAAAAAAAATGCAAACTTTGAAGTCGCATATCTCCATAACTATTGATTTTAGGTACTAATAGCTTGAACATTTTCGACTCATAGTCAAGGCAGGAATATATTCCTGCGAGATTATTAATGTTTTACAAATAACCCTGTATATTAGGAAATATAAATGTTATTATATTACCTATTTTAAGATTTTAAAAAAAATCAACTCACATTTTGATGCACTCAAAGATTGGCCGAACAATGCAGCCAATAAAATTGATGAAAACAAGAACGCTGACAATCTATGAAAGAGCATTTTGTCAAAACTGCTATCAAAACTAAACTGAACGGGTATTACTAGATCTGCTACGGAGTATTTTTATATTTGTAGATGGACTGTAGTTTGATCAAAAAGTTGTTTGAGTATTCATTTATTTAGTAAATAAATAAAAACTCCTAGAAACAACGGGAGGCCTCTTGCAAACACTGGAAATGAAAAGAATGTCAATGTATATTATAGACGTCTCACAGAGACGAAACTGTATTTTTATGGGAAAGTATAGTCCAGCACTGTTCTGAAAAATTTGGACATACTCAAAATATGCTGAATGAAAATACTGGTAAAAAGGAGTTTGATAAAAATTGAAATAAGATTTCTGGCGTATCCCAGTATAATGCCAGTAATTTAGAATAATTTCATTACACAGATAAAGAATATTGCTGACAAAACTCCAAAATCAATATAGATGTTTCATTAGCGACATCTATGGTCATTTAAGGGGGATGAAGAAGCTTTGGTGCCGGCTGCGCAGAGGATTGTTACAACTAATATGTGAAACGTGGCGTATAATTTAAATATATACAACTTATTATAATTTAAATATACACAAAATATATACAACTTATATATACAAGACATTATTATTTTAAAATTAATACAAAAAAAATCAAAAAATTATTCTCGATTTCAGATTTTAGCAATTTAATCAAGGCATTGCGTATTGTGTCAAAAATACGTTGCGTCTTGATTAAATATCTAAAATCAGGAATATCGTCAAAGATTTTGTTTTTTTTTTGTTTTTATTATAAAATTATAATATCTATTCTTTTAATGATTGAAGTAAAAAAGTTGTTAACCATGTAAAAAGAGTTGAAAAAATCCACAAAAAATAAAATATTTAAAAAAAACAGTATTTTTTAAAACATAATTTGCAAGTAAACAAATTAACAGATTTTGCTATAATTGAAATAATTTTAAGATAATTGTTTACTCTATAATATTATTGAATAAAAAATCCATCTCAACCGGGCATTCAGTCGTAAAAGGCCCACAAAGAGGAGCAATTTTCTTCATTTTTAAAACATCGAAGGTTTGGTAATTTATTAATTCATTATATAATTTAGTTTGTGACATATTCGTATTTAAAATATATGTAACCTGATAAATAAATTTTAAAATGAGATATTTCGATACAAAAATGTGATAAAAAACGCAAGAGAATACATGAGAAAAAATGGTGAAATTTTCTCATTCTGCTAGACGATCGCCTTAAGATCCTGCATAAAACAAAGACACGCATTTTCCCGGCTACCCCATATCGTTAAATTATTGTTTTATTTTTAATGCCAAACTTACAAATTTTGCATGGCTACTCTTTAGGATAATGAGAAATATTTCTTAAATTATAGCTTATTCTGAATTTCGGACAATGTCGAGTACAAATAGTTATTTATTTCATAATCTTACGTTGCCCTACCTACAGGCAAAGTGTCAAACTATCGTAATCATAAAATTGTTTATCGAAGTAAAATAAAGATTAACTGTACCACTGTTTTCAAAACATTTGAATATTCGACGTTAGGTTTTATATATATTGTAACGAGGCTAAATAGAATCACGCACTCCTGTCAAGTGACAGTTGTTTGAAGTTGGCACAATACTACCGAAGGGTCTGGAATTGCCTGCAACCTTCGAGAGACGTCTGCAACTTTCCGGGAACATCGGGAAGTCACGAAAACTTGCGAGTAAACACAGAAAACGTCTAGGTAACAGCATTAGCCAATATAAATACGATACACGGGAGTAAGGAGTGAGTCATTTTCCGTGCGCGTTGACAGCGATAATAAAAGCGTAGGCAGTCTCAAACTGCGGGCCAGGCTGGCCAAGCGAGCGGGAGCGGCGAGTTGCGAGAGGCCAGTGGTGCCAAGCGAGCGATAATTCGACAGCGATATTCTAGAAACTTCTTACGTAGCGAAATAAACCGAAGCGAAATTAAATACGTGCTGAAATTGGATGGATTGTTATAGTGACTAGTGAATAAAGTGTAAAAGTGATTATAAAGTTAATATTTTAAAAAAATGAGGATAAACAACACTGTTCTATTCCACTATATTTATTTTGAATTCTTAGAACGTTTTCGGGATTTCGGGATTTGAGGCTGCAGCCAGTGTGTCTAGGGTATATTACCAGATGGTACTCACGTTTTGGTGATGCAGCTTGGTCCAGAAGGAAGGGTCGCCGCGGGGTTCTAACTCCTACTAAATGATGCACTGAATGTAGCGTGTACAAGTCACAAGGAGTTTATTTAATCAAGATATAATATAAGTTGAAAGGCGTAAATCTTAAATATGTTAGTAGCAAGAGATCGCGGGAGCGCGGATCGGTTTTATTAGTGCATATTTGGTACGCGCAAGTTTAAATATCTAATATGTAATAATCCGTAAAGTCGCGACGCGTTATGCGGGTCTCGTAGTGTTGGCGGTTGAGCGAGCGGAACGGGAATGAAGGTCTTCCTGCTCGCCGCCTGTAGGTTGGTTGCTTGCCATGGACGCCAGATATCGCCCGGAATCCACCACAGCTTAAACCGTAGATCTCGTTTAAGCCGGCATGCGTGCCCACTATTGCGCGATCTCCTTTTCATCAAAATCTTCTTTTTTAATTTTTCAACATTGTAGCGTCGGAATGCACAGTATTATGTAGAACGCCATGGATTTTTTGACAATCAACTGATTTTGCAGTATATCTTAGACCTCTAACATTAATGCAGTAATGCGAGTACAGCGTGTAGCGGGTCATGTAGCGAAAATGCGAGACTACGAAATGCACTTGAAATTAGTTTTCCAGTATCTATAACTAAATATAATAATTTCTTTTGAATTCAGGGCTAAAAAAAAAGTAACATTCATCATTTACCAGTGGAAACTGGTTTGGCTCTTAACCTACGCGTTGGGTTTCGGTCGGGCGAAAGGGAGTAATAAAAAACTTCCAAAAATCTTAAATTATACTATAATCAGGTTTAGTGTCTACCAGATGCGTCGCAGTCTCTTCATACAACTCAGTTGTATGAAAAAACCATTGAAAATTTGTAAAAATCCAAAATTGTACTTAAATTTTTTTTTTTAACGAAAATTTGATCTTTTTGATCGTCGCTACGAGTCAGCTTGCAAAGTTTCAGCTCGATTGGATCACGGAAAAGGGGTTAAAAATCGATCCGAAGTTTTTTCGTCAGACAAGCAACCAACCAGACGCTACGAGTTAAAAGAAAGGGAGTAAAAACGCAAGAACATGGCTAGAGAAAGACTCGAATTTCGGGCGCGCGGACAGCAAAGCGGTAAAAGCCACCACCGGTTTTCCTTATTCCATCAAAAATAGACATATAATATTTATTTATTTATTTATTTATTTAACGCCCTTATGGGCTTTTACAAATATACAGAATATATTTTTTTTAAATAACATAAGACAGTTAAAAGTTACAATAATAAAAATTAAAAGGTAATAATAATAATAATACAGAAAAACATAATACAGATAAAATAATAATACAGTTAAAGGTACAAATAATAATATTTAAAGGTAAAATAGTAATACAGAAAAATTTATAGTCCATTTCCATTTTGTTGAGATGTAAACAATTGTATCAGCTTTGTCCTATACACAGTTATACTATCAGCAAAAATGTCAGCCGCCTCTGCATGTTCATTCCCTAATGAGTGTAATCTGGGAATTACAGAGTTTGCTAATGCATTAGTTCTGACATTTCCACTATAATAGAATAATGCACTGTGTCTTGATGACCTCGATGGGGCATATAAGTCGATCATACTAATAATCTGGGGGCAATCAATCATACTATTTACAATCCTATAAAGAAATATTAGGTCTGTTACAGTACGTCTCACAGACAAGTTTAAAAGTTGTAAATAACTAAGGAGATATTCATAATTGATATCTTCCAAGCGTATATTTAATTTGTAATTAATAAATCTTAAGAATTTTTTTTGGACTCGTTCAATTGCCGTTGAATGAGTGATAGTGAGGCGATATTTATGTTAGGTTTATGTTTATGTTAATTTATATAGCGCCGTTTTTGCGTAAGAGACGCATCAAGGACACTTTTAAGGTGCGATATCCCGAAAAAATTTGTTTTTAAGCTACTGATACACATACTTATTAGTGGCACGTGAGCATGCGCAGTATCGACCATCTTTAGCCCTTGCTTATTAGCGGCATGTGTGTATGCACATTTCTAGTAATGAGCATGCCACTGTCATTCACCATAGAGAAAGGGTATCTTTGGAGCATGTGTGAACAGGCTTGCTTATTATGAGCATGCTTATGTCATTCGCGGGCTTCGCAGCTAATATTATCAATGCGATCTTCTCAGTCGCGTTGGGGAGATGATAAAACATTACTTTTCGTGACTTATTATAGGAATCGCGAATGATTGTGGAATACTCGGTCACCGTTGTGTGAAAATAATATAGCGAGAAATAATGTTTATGAAACTTTATTAAAAGGCATGAATGATTCAAATCTTACAATAAAAATTATAAAAACTGAAATCAAAAATGTGCGGATGGAAACTCGGAAACTGTTTTGATTTATTGGTTCACTTGAATTTTCTATTTCAGTTTGCAGTTTTCATTTTGAACGAGAGCGTCTCTGTTTTATGACAAGAACATGCCAGCAATAAGCTTGTGTGCTTGAGTGTTAGCTTTGAGCATGCTCATTCATGATCATGTTTAAAATAAGCATACTAATAACCAGCAAGTGTTTACAGTTGTCTCTATTCAATGACAAGAGCATGCCACTAATAAGCATGTGTGTTTGATTGTTAGCTTTGAGCATGCTTAAAATAAGGATGCTAATAATGAGCAAGTGTGTACAGTTGTTAGGTCATGCTTATTAGTGGCATGCTCATTAGCATGCCACTAATAAGCACTGTACCTTTAGGCTCTGAAGAGTTCCTGGTTCTCCATAGATCGCAGCACTGGAGGCAGCTGATTCCACATACTTATATTACCTACACATTAAGAGTTGAGCTTCTCTAAGACGCGAATCACTAATTTTAAAACGTTTTAGGCCCCCCCAATTATTTTAAATATTCGAGTTACATTTCCGTAAGTATGTGTTTTAATTTTCATGAAATTCAATAAAATAATCAACAATAATCACTGTGGATTTTCACAACTCAATATTTTGAGCGTCAGAAATAAACTGGGTTATTTGGAAAACATTAATAACCTCGCAAGACTATATTCCTGCCTTGATTATGAGTTGAAAATTTTCAAGCTATCATGACCTAATATCAAGTTACGGAGATATGCGACATCAAAATTTGCATTTTTTTCAATATTTCTTACTTATTTCTTGTAAAACGTTGGACTGTCATTACGTTAACTTATACCGATTACGAAAAATTAATTCGTTTCAGTACAAGTTAAATAAAATGATAAATACCTGAAATATTTCCAATTGGAATGATTTCCAATTTACTATTTTATTTGACTTGTATTAAAGGGAATGAATTTTTCATAATCGATAAAAGTTACTGTAATGATAGTCCAACGTTTTACAAAAAATAAGTAAGAAATATTGAAAAAAAAATGCAAACTTTGATGTCGCATATCTCCATAACTATTGATATTTGGTCATTTTGAATCATAATTAAGGAAGGAATATAGTCCTGCGAGGTTATTAATGTTTTCCAAATAACTCAGTATAATTTTGTCTTTATTTTATAATAGTTTTTAAATATAACTTCTACCGCGCGTTCATCATCATCATCAATCCATAAAGACTAGTAATTTCCACATGAGTTGTATACTTTCTGAGACTTTTTTGTGACGGTCAGGCGTATGAGCATGCACACCTGAGACTGATTTAAAAGTCGTACCTATTCATGCCAAATACATTGATTTCTGTAAAAGTTGAGAATGACAATGGACGTCACGGGTTTTAGTCACAAATTGATTTTATTTCAGTCCGATAATTTTTAAAACATTGCCAAGGACTTTTTGAGCATAAAAAGTAAAGCTTAATGTTTAAAAACCTTTTCTTAAGTGTATCTTGTATAAAATTATGTTAAAATGACAATTTTTATCTGTTATTAAAATGTTTACGGATATAAACACCAACACAACGAAACAAAATGCCTCGCACGCACGATTTACGCATACTTATTCTATTGTCTTTGTTAAATAGAATCAGGTCTAACGGCAAAGCGTTGGCAGCATGCGCGGTCTTTATCTTAAATAAATACAATTTTAAGTGTAATTTTTTATTTTTCATTTATAGATTATATAATATACACAGAGCCTTGAGCCAGATAAAAGAAAACACATATAAGAGTAGGGTCCATAAAGAAAAACAAAGTCAAATATTAAGTTTATTTGTGTATTTTTATGTGTCCGTGTGTGTACGCATTTTTTTGTTTTTGTGTATGTATGTGTATGTTCTTGTACAATAATTATTTATTTTAAGATTTTAATATATAATACAATAGTTATTAACAATTTATTGTAAAAAAGTACTATTTGTAAATATTTGTAATCGGAATAAATAATTTAACAGTATTTCTCACTCAAGAATATTTTTGAAAAAAGTAACCTATAAAAACCAAATTTTTAATATACTCCCTTTCTTTGTAAAATATAACAATAATTAAAGACGAATTAAAACATATTTACATAACACTAAAATTACAGAAATTTAATATATTTCTAAAATGTCAGATGTTTTGAGATGTCAAGATTTTGATAGATTCAATTATCATCAATATCGTACCTTATGAATTTCCAGCGTCAAACGATTTAGTCAGAATCAGATTTGAGTAATGTAGAATTCTTCAAAATTAAGCAGAAATCTAAAAGAAATAAATTATTATTTGTTTTTTCCCCAAAAAAACCCATTTTGCTGTCATCTGTGAACCAATTGTTTTGTAAATTTTCGAAATTCGTAGTGATGTACCTATTGTACCGAAGGAGTAATTCAAATTTATAAAATATTCCGCGACGTTATCGGGCCGCCGCGCCGTTGCTAATCAAACTTTTCTAATGATTTCAATTTGAAAAAACCAATAAAATTTTAAAAATCCGAAATTATACTATAATAATCAATTTTTTTAACGAAAATTTGATAGATTGTTTTGATCGTCGCCACGAGTCTGCTTGCCAAGTTTCAGCTCGATTGGATCACGGGAAAAGGGTCAAAAATCGATCCAAAGTTTTTGTTGACGCCAAGCAAGCAGACGGCACGAGTTAATATAAAGGGAGTAAAAAAGGTTACAATTAGCCTAAAAAGAACAATCTTCGAATCGTGTATACCCACTGTCAGTGATGACGTATGGAATGGAGACGATGGCCCTAACAAAAAAGTATAGAAATCCATGGAGAGATCCGTGCTTGGTCTTAGCCTAAGAGAACAAGAAATTATGAAATTAGGCACTAGAGCTGTGGATATCATGGATCGTGAAGCGAAGCTAAAATGGCGGTAGGCAGAGCTTGTTGCAAGGCAGGATGCGGCAAGATAGACACCCAGAGTCCTGAAGTGAAGACTTCGGGAGAGCAAAAGAGGGGTTGGAAGACCTCATAAGAAATGGGCCGTCGATATATCCGCCGTACGAGGGGGAGAAAGCTACAAGAAGCCAACAATAGGGAAGGATGGAAGAGTATGGAAGGGGCCTATATCTAACAGTAGAGAGATGAAAGCAGAATAAGAAGAAGAAGAAGACTTCTCATGAATCATAGGACCTTCAAATGTGCTGTAGTGGATGGTACTTTATATCTTTATTATATCGATTGATGGTAGGGGACGATGGTGACGTCTTGAACAGCAATCAAACCCCTGAAATAAAAACGATTAATTAATTACGAACAAGTTTGGCGATTAAGTGATCAATGGTCCGGTGTATACCTGACCCAGTCCCGTGTTGCAATAATATCGAAATAACGCCACACGCATTCACGTATGTGGGTAAGCTGTGTCGTTTGTTTTATTTTATTTATTTTATTAAAAGGGTCACATACAGGGACGTTGATAATACATATATTTATATAAGCAACGTTAAAATCATGAAAAGTGTCTGCAGCATGCACTTATATTAAAAATAAATTCTCATTAGAAAAATACAAATAATTTTTAAAATCAGAATTAATTTAAAAAACACTCAAAACAGACAATTTAATAATTAGACTAAGAGCCAGCGACCGCCAGATTTACCCTATTGTATCAAACCTGAAATATTTTCTATACATGGACAGACGGATAGATAGACAATGAAATTATTATTATGTGGATATTTAATAGGATAACAAAGCATTCACCGTATCAGAAAAACAAAAATATGCATATTGAAAGTAAGGTCAAGATATACAAGTCATATGTGAATGGGGTAGACGAAATAAACTTTTGTTTAATGTTTCCAAGTGTTCGGTTACATCCTTCACTAGGGCCCAAAAAACTCTATTTTTTCGCTACAAAATGAAAGACCAAAATCTGACAAGAACATCGAATGTTAAAGATCTAGGTGTTAGATTTGTAAGCAACCTGACATTTCACGATCACATAGAGACGATCAGTGGTAATGCTATGAGAATGTTAGGATTTGTTCTGCGTACTGCCAGGGTTTTCGAGAATACCCGCGTACTGAGAACTCTTTACAACTCCTTGGTGCGGAGTAGACTCGAGAGTGGCTCGATGATCTGGGGGCCACATGAAGGCAAGTACTCTCTTATGGTGGAGAAAGTCCAAAAGAAGTTTCTGAGATATCTCTACATGAGAGAGTATGGATATTATCCTTGGCTTTACCCAACCGAGTTTCTCCAGGGTATGCTTGGCTACAATAGTTTAGAGTCTAGAAGGAATGTGTATTTGATTACACATTTTTATCGATTGTTGCGCGGTATGATCGACAATACTGAAATTATGCAGAGCATTGGTTTGTATGTTCCTGATAATTACCTTAGACATCGTCAGCATAGATTGTTTCACATTCCAATATACAGGACCAACCTGCCGATGGTTATGCCTGTTGGAAAAGCTACAGCTATGCTGAACAAGATCGCTTTGGATATTGATATATTCCATGTGTCTGAGGGGGTTTTCCGAAGCAGGATTCTCCTACACCTCTGACCAGATTGTACAGGTCACTTTTAATTGGTTAATAATAAATTGTTATTTTAATATACAATATGTATATGTGTGTGTATATATGTATGTATATGTGTATGTATGTATATATATGTGTATATGTATATTTTTAGATATAAATTCATAATATGTATGCATTAAACATAAAGTTTGTAATGTACATATTATGTAATAAATAAAAATTGAAATTGAAATTGAAAAAATGTGTGCGACCTTTTATGACATACGCTGTAGAGACGCGGGTTGACACTGTCCGCACGAAAGGACTCCTCAGAACAACTGAAATGAAGGTGCTGAGATCCATTACTGGGAAAACTCTACATGACCTTGTCCGAAATGAAAACACAAGGAAAACTTGCAAAATAGAGGACATATCACGATGGAGAAGATCCAGAAAGAGATTCTGGCGGGATCACGCAGCCAGAATGGACAGTGACAGACTCGTGCAGACAGCAGCGAATGAAATCCCCTCTGGACGACGCCCACCGGGAGGACCACCGAAAAGATGGAGGGATAGCTGGACCTCGTCATCCCAAGAGGCGTAGTTTTCTGCAGCACAGATCAACAGATCTACTAAAAGAAAAAGAAAAAGAAGAAGAGATATTTGGATTGCTTACCTTCACAGGTCTGCAAGCATTCATCCTTAGTTAAGAAGTTGTTGGCGTTCCCAAAACATCCCCCGTAGTAAAATAAGACGCAGTCCTGGGCTCGGGAGTCATACATGTATCTAGAAAATGAATCAATATTCAGCAATTTTTATTATTATTTAAGAACAGCTTATTGATGTTGCGTACGTTTTTACGAGTTTTTTTAAATCATGCTTTAATGTACTAAAAAGTAAAAAATACATATTTTGACAAATATGTGCTTCACTCTGCAAATAATAGGTGGACGCTTAGGATATTGATATAGATAACAGAATTCTGTTGTTGATGGAGGGAAGTGCTCAGGCTTTTATTTGGAAAGTGAGGTAAAAATCTTAAAAGATTTTACGCACTGTCTGTAATATTTCACTTGTCTTAACACTATCGAAGAATCGAGAACGGCCTATAACAATCTAGGGCGATCTACAGCCTTAGAGAAAGTTCTAGAAATGCCTGGTTCAACCGAGAAGCAACGAGAACCTTCTAGAAAGTACGAAAATATCAGCATTTTCGGGTGTAAATACGGCGCCAGCCACGGCGCAGTAGTTGTCGTATAACAACAGTTCGTTTAGTGTGAAATCGGTGCAAAGTACGCGCAAGACGACGCCCAGTGTGGCCAGTCGTGAGGGAATCGAAGCGATAAATAAAGCGAATAATCGAGCGAAGTACCTAATTGGCGAAATAAATAAAAACAATAGCAAAATTGGATGGAATGTTCTATCGAATGTTAAATACGTGTTACCCAGCGATAATAAAGTGTTTATTTATGCGTGATGTTCTGTGAAATTGTGTAATTTAAAGAAAAGCGTTAGGTTTAATTGGTTTATACATTGAAGTGACTTTATACATTGAACCATTAATTTTCCGAGTTTTTTCATTAATTCCCCGTTAGCCTCATGATAATATACACAAGAAGGAAAAATAAACAATTAGTTCAGTTAATCAGTTGAGATTTTCATTCTGAATTCTTTGTATTATTCCGTCCATCTGTCTGTATGTCCCCGTAACTTCGTTTAACGTCCGTAATTTTGTTCAAATTCACGGCTAAAAAAACTAAACTAAACGGCTGGAGATGGGACTGAAACCCGGGCAAGCAAATCCGAAGGCGGCAACAGTAGCGATGTTGCTATCGCCGATGCATTACCCGTCAAAAATATAGTACATATAGGACTTAGCAAAGACGTGCCCCATTTCATGTTCCGCCCAGCATAATCGCCAGGGTTTAAAATTACCATAACTACCGGCAAATGAAACATTAAAAAAAAAGTTGAAATATTTTGATAAAAGTCGGTGTTACTATTTCATGGGCGTCGGCTGTAAATAAGTAAATGCTTATTCTTTAGGAAACGTAATTTAGGTCATTAAGTTGCAATCTTTTAGACTTATAACTGTACGTAGTTATGCAGAAAGCATCCAACCCAAAAAATGGAGCAGAGAAAATGACCTCAAAAAATTTGATATTCGATTCATTATTGCATATTTTTTTGCATAGGGCCCATTGTAGGGATGTTTTTTTATGTCTTTTTTAAATGTCATAAGAAAAAAAATTACAAAAATATGACACGTTTTACAAGTTGGATAATTTCTACAAAATGTCTATGAAAAATAGTACCATCTTATTACTCCCTTTATATTAACTCGTGGCGTCTGATTGATTGCTTGTCTGACAAAAAACTTTGGATCGATTTTTAACCCTTTTCCCGTGATCCAATCGAGCTGAAACTTTGCAAGTAGACTCGTGGCGACGATCAAGAAGATCTGTCAAATTTTCGTTAAAAAATATATATTTTAGTAAAATTTTGGATTTTTCAAATTTTGAATGTTTTTTTCATACAAGTTGTATGGAGATTCCGGCGCATGTGGTTGACACGAAACCCGAAAATGAAAAAGGGAGTATTGTAAGAACTTGGTTTTTATGGGTTACTTTTTTTTTCTATGCGAGTTCTATGTTCTATGAATTTGATAAAGCACCCTTAGATGTTTTCTATAAAATTATTATCGTGTAGTAACGTAAGTATTAAAAAGTTGCATAATGCGGCAGTCCATATCACATGGATTTTTATTTGCCGAGGATTTGTAAATTTGACGCCGTAGAAAACAATCATACAGTCAAACCAATTTTTTTTTAGTTTAAGAGTTAATTCATCGGTGATGGATGTGGATATTAATGCTGAATTAAAAAAAAACTACATGACTTGAGCTTGGAAGTTTTCAGCACGTGAAGACATCGAGCTGCCTAAAATCGTAAATAAATCACTTTTAGCATTTTGTGGGTTGGATGCTTTCTGCATAACTGCGTCCAATTTGTGCAGGAATACATCCGTCTACATACCTACGCCAAGCAACTCTGCATAAGCCTACTTTCTTCGGAAGGCTGCATATTTCCTTGCTGTTGGCCCATTCGTAGTCACCTGGAAAAACAGATAAACTATTTGAAAAATACAGGTCTAAAGGTAAAATAAAAATGATAAAAAACAGTAAAATAAAAATGGTCAGATAAAAATGAATGGAATCTTTTTTAGGACCAATAATATTGTAAGGAAATGATAGAATCCGCAGGAATTGCTCATCATCGAAATATGTATTTATTTATTTATTTATTTAACGCCCTTATGGGCTTTTACAAATATACAGAATATAAATTTTAAAAAATAACATAAAACAAATAAAATAATAATACAGATAAAATAATAATACAGTTAAAGGTACAAATAATAATAGTTAAAGGTAAAATAATAATACACAAAAATTTATTATCCATTTCCATTTCGTTGAGATGTAATGAATGTATATACACAGTTATACTATTAGCAGAAATGTCAGCCGCCTCTGCATGTTCATTCCCTAATGAGTGTATTCTGGGAATTACAGAGTTTGCTAATGCATTAGTTCTGACATTTCCACTATAATAGAATAATGCACTGTGTCTTGATGACTTCAATGGGGTATATAAGTCGATCAGACTAACAATCTGGGGGCAATCAATCATGCTATTTATGATCCTATAAAGAAATATTAGGTCTGTCACAGTACGTCTCACAGATAAGTTAAATAGTTGTAAATAACTAAGGAGATACTCATAATTGATATCTTCCAAGCGTATATTTAATTTGTAATTAATAAATCTTAAGATTTTTTTTGGATTCGTTCAACTGCCGTTGAATGATTAACATAGTGAGGCGACCAAATGATCGAGTTATATTCAACCTGAGGTCTGACAAGAGAAGTGTAGAGGACTTTATAAGTGCGCAGGTCTGTAAAGTTTTGTGCAATATCTCGTAATCAAGATGTATTATAGATGTCTCATAGAGATTTATTATATTTGTTATCTCTTTCGATAAAATTCGATCGCGGAGTAATTTAAGGACAGAAGAAACTAGAAATTTCTGGAAAGAATCATTCGGCGGAGATTAAACGATGTGTGGCCAATCTTGGGTGGAAGTATAAATCTTATGCAATGTAACATTGTATAAGATGATCACTTGAGTCCGCCGTACGATAGGTTGTAAACCCTATAACCACTTTAATAATATAAATAGCTTCGTTTCTGTGAGATATCTACAATTTACGTTAATTAATGGTGATCCCTCTGGGGACAAAATCCAGTTATTTTGTTCCTTACAATTTTGAATGTTTATACTGAATTTTAAAAAACATGTCTGAAATAACTCACCTGCTATGGCGTTTACCGATTGGTCGAACAATGCAACCAATAAGAGTGTCAAACACAAGAATGCTGACATTCTAGAAGATTATTTTTTCAATTTTGTTTTAGAACCAAGCCTCTTTAGAGTTACTTTCGACGGTTTCAAAGTTTTACTATATATTTATAATGACCGCTTAATTTTTATGAATTTCTCAAAACCGTCGGACCTTTTATATTATTTTTTAAACATAAAACGCTCCTTATCTACAAGGTAACTTACAAACAATTGTGTCCACAAATTATGTAATTATTTATAGTTAATAAAATAACAAAGTTTTTAAAACTTTTTTCTAATATCAAGATATATTTTATAGATGTCTCACAGAGACAAAGAAAGTAGGCATTGCAACGAGATTGCATTTTAACCAAAAAGATTTTTTGCCCTGTCCAAACCCCTGGTAATATGTTACTTGGAACAACATTATTGTAGGATCTAGAAAGGTCTACAATTATCTTCTAACTTCAGAAAACGTCTACAAGCATCTAAAAACGCCTGGAACAACCGAGAAGCAACGAGGACTTTTTCTTAAACACTCGAATAATTTAAAAAGTACGAAAATACCAGCATTTGGACACCAATACCGAGCCACGCCGAAACAACGAGAGTTCAGTCGTCATGTTTGATAGTTTTTTCAGTGCGAAGTACGCGTGTGACGATGGCCAGGTGTGCCCAGTCGTAAAATTGCGAGAATCGGATGGAATGTTCTAGTGAATATTAAATACGATTTACCCAGCGATAATAAAGTGTTAATGTAGGAGTGATATTTTGCGAAATAGTGTAATTTAAAGATAAGCGTCAAGCTTAATTCGTTTTATGTGACTCTGTACATTGAATAGTTAATTGATCATTAATTAATAAATCCCGTGAATAGAGTGACAAATGTTGATCCTCCTGCATATGGAAAAAGACCGAGAAGTGCTGCGAACTATCAAGATAAGAAAGCTGGAGTGTCTCGGACGTATTATGAGAGGACCAAAATATAGTCTAAGCCAACTTATCATCCAGGGGAAAATAAGTGAAAAAGAAGCGTAGGAAGACGCCGCATCTCACGGCTAAGTAACTTGAAGGACTAGTACAAGTGTAACTGGACTGAGTTGTTCCGGTGGTAAATAAAGATAGGAGATAGCACCATAACAAGAAGAATGGCTCACTTAATGACCTGAGGTTAAAAGGTGACTCCGGGACACTTTATTTGGGGGTGCTGATGTTAGGCGAGTTGAAGGGAGCGGGCATCGTCCACCGAGGAACGACGACCTCATTAAAATGGAAATAATCTCAGACTCTTTCGAGCGTGGGTGTCACATTGGGAGTTGTCTGCTAAAACTGGATCCTGTGAGCGTCTAGAACTGAAACAGCCATATTTTTTGTATACGTCCTTACCTTTTAGGGAGTGCTTGTCCAAACCCAAACCCAAATACGACCAAAAAGTAAAATATAATATAATACTAAAAGAAATGATAAATAATATTAATATACACACTGACACCCACCATAACTATGCAACCAGATCCAAAGGACGAAAAATGAGAATACCAATCACTAACAACGTATATGGCGAAAGAAAAAGAGATCATATTGTGCCAAGAATCTTTAATAAATTAGATAAAAAAATTCTTTGAGATGATGCAAGACAAAAAAACTCCATTGGCTTCATAAAAGTACAAGCTAAAAGAATATATACTAAAGCTATGTACCTAATCTATCATTAATTTATAATTACATATCATGTATCACTTGTAAAAAAACATGCAACACTCGATAATGACGTATTATCTTTATTATAAAATAAAAATTATTGTCAAATATTGAAGGCAACCATGCCGTAAAACTGCTGTGCAGTTTGGCATGTGTTTAATGTAATAAATATAAAAAAATTAAAAAATATATATATATATATAAAAAAAAAAAAAAACATCCACTGTCCCTTTCGCCGGATCCTCCTCCCCAGCTTTTTGTATGACAGCTCTACTGCCTTATGTTTATATAACTATTGCTTCTGTACTCATTCTGTTTTTTGCCCTTGTTTCTGGAATTTATGCTGCTGTACTTATTTTCTTTTCTTTTATATATATGCTGTTGTATTTTTGCGATTTAATGAATAATAGTGTTTGGTGGTGGTTAGGCGACATAATAAATAAATATGCCTCTCAAAATGATGATTGATCTAATATCTATATTAATATATTTAACATTTATAATATATTTCCTGAAGGCATATTTGATTTTCCAATATAGAGATCTAAAGGGCCACTGCTTCTGTGCTAAAACTCGTCGCTAGATGTCGTTGGTCTCTGCTTGGGGAGCGAGAACACAAAAACTTACTTTTGAAAACATTGAAACAATAGCTCTCGTTTTTTCCTTGTAACAATAATGTGTGCATTTTTTCGCATTGAATGGTGGATATAACAATTGATCAGTAAATTTTGTGATCATTTTTTCCGGAATTTCATAATTTTAATTATCTCCGCGTCTTATTTTGTGACGTGGAGAATAAAAGACTCTCAAGACATCTGCAAGAAACAGCGACGGCCCAACTGCCTATAAGATAAATAATTTATCACAGGTTAGTGGTTATCTTGTGGCTTATTTTTGGTTTACTCATATATGTTTTTCAGGGAGAAAACGTAATTGGATACCTTTGCATTGTCATTTTGAGAGGCATTATTATAATCGAACATTAAGTTCAGCCGGCGGATAACTATTTATACGTTGTCCGCCCATAATAATGCAGGTTGTTTAGACAGTGAATAGGTTTTTGCAGCCAGAACCTTGTGGCGTTCGCCCTTTACACGGCGCCGCACGGGGATGGCTATGACTTGATGACGCAAGAGTAGGGCCGATGTGCGAGCCGTCGGCCCTGGGAAAGTGGTGGGTCCCCATTCAGTGAGGTTAATTCATTGACATGTTCCTGCTAGGTTTACCAGGCAAGATTTAACTTGTCATTGTCGGCCTGGAAATACAAATTATATATCAAATTTACCGATTAATAGATTACACAAGCGTGGTTATGTATCTGCTTACCTGTAAGATAAATTTTCACATGACTTACATCATTGCGAATGATTTTCTCTGGTTTTCACGGCCGTTCAGAATCTTCTATGTTCTTCGGATCCATCATCAGGGCTGACGCCGCAATCACCAGAGAGGTCAGATTTACATGGCAGTATATCCCAGAAAAATACACATAGAGGATCGTTAAACATGTGTATTGATTGAACATTTTCTTCCTACAATTAAATTAGAATTTTTAATTTACATTTATATCTTGAATTTCAATAGTTCGGAGTGCTTTTTTGTGCTTAAATTTTTCTTTTTCCTACCTTTAGTTTCTCAATATTATGCAATTTAGTCAGCAGGGGCGTGCAGTGGGAACATCGCAGCATGACTTTTACGTAACCAATTATTTGGATAAAAATCGAAATACAACATATATTTCGTAATATTTCTATCACAATTGTTATCATAGTATTCATATTTTGATATATCATAAAAATCTGTTGCATAAATATTTGATTTTTTTTTGCAAAATATACGTTTACAAAAAGTCACGCTTCAATGTTCCCACTGCACGCGCCTGGTAGTTAGTGAGTATTCAGATCCACGGTCTGATTTTTTTGTACTACAAAAATTTTTTTTTTTCAAATTTGTATTATTCAATATTCTGTATACTTTTGCACTTCTTTATTCTTCTAAATATTATTTTTCCAAATATTCTGTCGCTCAACGTTTTCTTTGTATTTACTTTATTTTTTCTGTGAATTTATTATTTATTTGTTTTGTATACTTTTGAATGCTTTATGTATGTTAATAAAATAAAGTTATTAAAACTTCCAAAATTCCCATTGAAATTCCCAAAAAAATGCAAAAAGTGCACTGTGGTATGTTGTAAAATTAGAAGAATTTTGAAAATCCTCCGAAGCATTCAATAATGTCTTGTTCACACGACTATAATTATATTTCGTTGATGTGCCACAACAAATCTGTAGCGAAAGCCTGCCGCCATCTATACATCGTCAAGCAAACCGCGCGAGAGCCGAGACTCACACCACTAGGTAACGGCAAAGCGTTGGCTGCATGAGCGAGTCCCTCATACTCTTTGCTCTCTATTAACAATATGACTTAAAATAAGTACGAAAACAAGTGAATTATTTATTTCACAATTATTATTTATTTAATAATGTTTACATATAATAATATATTGGTAAATAAGACTATATGTGGGGTATAAAAGCAATGTCAGAAATATCTAAAATGATAAAAAAAATGTTTTGAATGCAGTCACCGAGGATTACTAATTTAGAATGTACTGAATTCTACATTTAACATTCTAATTCTCTTCCAAAATCATGTTTCTTATAAATTTAAAGGTTATGTTTCCTATTTAACTGTAACTGGTTGCGGATATTTTATACGAACCGTGTATTTTTTCCGAGAAACGATTCTCGACGTTTCGTTGAATTCTTATTCAACGTCATCAGGAGGACGACCTTTACCCGCGGGGGTAGAGGGTGGACTGATTACTGCTTGAGGCCGCAAATTATATGCACTTTGTTGTGGAGTGTTCACTTCTTCTACGATAGAGGTCGCCAGTGTGCAGTATGTACTAGTTACGTCGGCGGACTTTACTGCGACGTCTCCCAAGGGTTGAATCAATGTCGTAAAAACAGGGCGCCAAATACTTGATAATTGTCATCTCATGAAATTGGGATGTTTTTATGGTTATGTTTCCTATAAAATCTCCTCTATGACTGCATTGATTTTTTTTAATATTGCTGCTTTTACTTTGTACCCCACATATCATATAAAAATACTTTTTGTCCATGTTTGTGATTTGAATCAAGTCACTTAATAAATAATTTAACAGTATTTCACTTTGATCGTAGGAGCTTCAGATATGATGAAACAGGACAATGGTGAAGTCCTGGACAGCAATCAAACTCCTGAAATAAAAATGCGTCACTGAGTACAAAAAATACTATTATCGCTACCCAGCCTATGCAGTCTAAAAAAATTCTAAATTGTTTCATTTTAAACCTTTATTATTTTATTATTGGTATTTAACATTTTCACCCCTGTTTTTGAGTCAAATTAATGATTATTTTCTACGAGATGGTTTGCAAATTCGGAAAAATTGTTGTTATTAAGACACCTCGTATGTTATTTGATTCTAGTATTAAAATTACGAAATGTCCTTCCAATATAATGTGATGGACACGAGCTACATGTTAATTGGTAGATTCCTGAGTTGTCCATTTTATTATTGTTACAATTTTAAATGTTAATTATAATTTTAAATCTTTATTGTTAATAAGTATTTTTCCTATGCTATTATTAGTATAAAAAGCTGGTTTAATATTTGAAGGTAAATAAAGTCTTGGATACAGTATTAGTTAATTTATCTACAAATAAAAGTCTTCTCCATTTATTATTATTATTATTTTCTTTTATAGATGGATATAAACATTGTTTTATAAGTTTTTGAAGAAAATTTTGCGTGACTTTGCGATCTTACCTCCACAAATTTGCAGGCATTTATCCTTAGTTGAAAAGTTGTTGGCGTTCCCTGAACACCCTCCGTAGTAGAACTGGACGCAGTCCTGGAGTTGTGGGTCGTACATGTATCTAGAACATAAAACAACATTTATTATTATCTAAAAGAACACATTCTTATTGTGAAGTCGCAATTTTTCAGAACATGTTCTGTGAAATTTAAAAACATGTTTGTTAATCAGCTAGAAAGACATGCAGAAAAATCAAATCAACGAGAAAATATTTGTCTGAATACGAATTTACTACGGAATTTATTCATTTTTTTTTTTCAAAATTCATCAACCTAAAGGTTCTAGTAATATGCTTATTGTAAAAGGGCTCTGTATCAAAAATTATAAAGTCTACCCGGTATACTGCTTAAAAAAACTAAGTATTTTTAACGATATTTTTATATGTATATATGTTCTGTGAACACAATTACTGAGCGGGATTATCATTTAATTAAGATGAATTATAGAAATCTCACAGAGATGAAGCTGTTAATATGAGAGACTTATCTTTATCGGTGGCCCAGAGCTTACAACCTGTATGAGCTGGTTTAAGTGATCACTCTACAAAATGCAACGTTCACCAATTCGATCGTAAGATGGAATATTTTGAGTGACTATTAGCGCGAATTAAGGAAAAGTGTTTCAGTCGAGTTCGTGTCCTGTAACTAATTAAATGGAAGTTTAAAGTGGTTTATTAAGTCTCCCCCCCCCCAAAATAATCGAGTCAATCAAAAAATATTAATGTTTATTTTAATTCGATACAAAAACAGAGTTTCCAAAACCGCTTGGCGTTAATGATCTAAAATATATTTATTAAAGAAAACACATTCTAATTGTAAATTCACAATTTCAGACACACAAGTTCTGTGAATTATTAAACAATTCTTATTAATCAATTAGAAAAGGCATACAGAAAAATCAAATTAACGAAAAAATATTTTAACTGCTACCGGGATTCGAACCAACGGACCTCCATTCTATCCGGGGATGGCGCGTTATTCAATTTCGCCATAGCAATCTGGTAAGTCAACGAAAACCTTATATGTAGTCTCTTAGAATGGAGGTCCGTGTTCGAATCCCGGTAGCAGTTAAAATATTTTTTCGTTAATTTGATTTTTCTGTATGCCTTTTCTAGTTGATTAATAAAAATTGTTTAAAATATATTTAATTGTGTTGCAGTTTTAAGCCATATTTATTTTAAACAATGCCAGTCTAACGGGGAACCGTCGTGTTTCATGGCTCATTACGTTTGTCATAGCATCATATTTTAATTTGCCATGCCTACTAAAAACACCAAACAATTGTTTATTTAAAATGATTTTTTATGTCAAAACGACGCCTACAAAAATTTATAGGACTGTAGTAAAACCGATTGGTAACGGAAATACGTAACAAAAACCACGTCATTTCGAAAATGAATGGAACTTGATAATTTTATAAACGTTCACTTACTTAAATGCCAACGCGCCGATTCCCCGCGGGGGTGGGAAAAGAGGATAGAGCGCCACACTCTTCAGTCTCTTCACTCTCGCCCCGTCTACATTCATACGTCTTCGCATGCAAGATCGCCGGTTGTTGAGGCTCCCAACAGGACAATCTGCCAGTGTCTGGTCAATGGATTACGTCTCGTCTTTCGCGTTCGCCCTTTCTTTCTGGCGCCGTCAACACTTACGTTACATATCATTCTCACCATTCTTTCGCTCAATATACCCAAACCACCCGAACGACCCATTTTTAACCGGCCGTATGCCGCGCAGTTTCGCGCACGTTTGCTGTTTTTTAGACACTTTTGTGATGGTTATATTCATGTAAAAATCAATAATAATCGCTAAGAAGTTGGAGTTTCTGGTTTCTTAATATACAGACTTCAATAATCACTTATATTGCAATAATTACTTATTCATTAATTATGAAAATAAGTAACGAAATTTACTGTCAGAAATGTACGCACATGTTTATCGTATAAACCATGGAAGCAATAACATTAAACATATTGTATTTTAATATTTTCGTTCCAAATATATCAAAGAATATAAAAATACTTAATTTTAACACGTTTTTTATTTAAAAATAACACATTTTTTTAAACAAATAAATAACACAATTAATGCGCGGTTTGAAGACGACTTTTGAAATGATTTTTGTCCGATTTGCGCGGCAAATGAGGTTACTTGACAAATAGAACTCGTTCATTCATTCAAACATTTGAATACAATAAAGAATAAGCTTTAAAAACTCATAAACGCAGGTAAAATAGGCCTTAGCGTACATGTCTAGGAAGCGCAGATTTGCGCTCTGACACCCGACCGGTTAATTCTATTTACTATGCTTCACTTTTAAATTCTTTCCTAATTTGTTCATTCTTCACGCCATCATAAATGGTTTTGCCACACATGCGTCTAAGCATTTGCCAGCTCCAGGCTCCACTTCCATACATCAGTGTTGGTACCAGAATTCCATTGTGTACCGCATGTCTTACCTCGGTAGACGTATTTAGACGCATTAGAAGCACCATTCACCTTATTCCCTGCAGTCACCCTCCGCTAGATATCTTTCTCAGCCTTCCCTCTTCTTTTAGATTACTTGTTCCTAACATTCATTGCCTATATTTCACATCTTGTCATACTTTCCTCCTTTTCGAATACCATCACGTTTTTAACCGTAAATAGTTACGGATATTTTATACGAACCGTATGATTTCGGAGAAACGATTCTCGACGTTACGTTGAAGTCGTATTCAACGTCATCCAGAGAGCGACTTGTACCCACGGAGGTATAGGGTGGACTGATTAATGTTTCCGGGGGCGTAAATTATATGCACTTTGTTATGGAGTGTCCACTTCTTCCACGATAGAGGTCGCCAGTGGGCAATAAGTACTAGTTACGTCGGTGGACTTTTCTGCGACGTCTCTCAAAGGTTGAATCAAAGTCGTGATAACAGGGCGACAAATACTTGATAGTTTGTAACTGTCATCTCTATTGAATTTGGGATGTTTGTTTATTTCAATGGACTCCCTCACTAATCTGGATATAAGGTGCGGTTCTGTTAATAAGATTTTTGTCTTGTCAAATCTGACAGAGATTCCCTTCGGATGCATGTTCCCAGATTGCCGATATATTGGAGTTGTTGTTTTTAATTGTTCCAACGTGTTTCTTCTAACGTGTGAATTGCGTTAGGTTTGTCCTATGTAGAACGCACTACAATCGCATGGCACTCTGTATATACCTGGAAACTCGATCGATGTGCTTCACACTACCCAACATAGGGTTGGTATAATATATCCGTAATCATTTACGGTTAAATATGTCTGACGACCGTAATAAAAACCTTAACTCTTTAATAACCATCACGTTTGACTTGGTAACATTAACACCGTCTCTCAACACAATACATCACATGTGTTAGAATATCAAACTATGTTTAATAATAGTAATAATTGGAACACAAAAAAATTATAGTACAAAACAACTTACTGCCTAAAAAGTTATTTACTTTTACTTGTAGATTAGATGACACGCAAGAAAGAAAAAAATGGAATAAACGGTTAAAACTATACTTGTAAGAATTTTCGCGGAGTGCCTACTAGGAGTGGAAGACATTAGGTAGTGCTGTAATGGTCTCAATCTTTAGGTTTTTATATGATTATAAGTATATATTTAATATTATATTATATTTATACTTATAATCATATAATATTAATAAGTGCATTTTTATTTGTTTTTTTAACTGTGGCAAACTGTTTGATGGTCTCAGTTCGTTTGGTAGTTTATTTTGTGGACGCGATTTATTTCAACTAATCTAATTGCATTAGATGTTGATGCTGAGCGAAGTGTTAGTTGTCTGTTGTTTGCGAAAAATGGAATGCAAATTTCGGTAATGTATTGAAGGGCCATGTTGTGAATAGCCTTGAATATTGTAAAACATAACCTATATTCAATCTTCTCTAGATGTTTAACCCAGTGATCATATAATTCACATTTGACTCATAATTTCGGCAGGAATCTATCTGTTGAGCATCGTGGAATTATTCTGTTAAACCGTGTAGGTATATTGGATAAAATATATAAATATATATGAATATACGTACCTAGGCATTCTTGCCTTGCAAAAGCCTACTTTCATGGGAAGGCTGCAGATATCCTTGCTGTTAGCTTGGTCGTATTCGCCTGAAAACACAATTAAAGACTTTGAAAAACCCAGATCTAAATGTAATCAAAGAGGCCTTCTTATATATAATGCCCAATCGAAGAGGTTCACAATATATATTATAGAATATCAAATTGATGCGTGTTTATCATCATAAGTACATAACAGAGACCAGCTTGACGTCGGGGTAACAGGTAACCAATGTTATCCATATTGTGGCTACGTGTTAGAGTGTTAAATTCTAAGAACAAAAGGAAAAAAAGAACAAATATATTGAATGAACTAAAATTAGAATCAATATCAATTAGAATCAGTGGATCTGAGAATAAAATAAAATATTTTTAACAATATTTGTTTGTGTTCTGATGGATAATTATTAAGGATTTACAGAAAATACCACCTAAGATACAATTGAACATAATTCTGCGTCGCAACATTGAATTAATACTTGATTAAAAATTAAATATTAATTAAATGCAGCGATGCAAGATATAAATAAAGTTGGACTTACCTTAATTATTATTTATTATGTTTTACTCATTACTGTTACTACTTAAGTCTTTTATTTCAATTTACTTATATTATTATTATGTATTACTTCAAAATTATTTCTAAGTGAAATACGTTAGGTTATAAGTTAATAAGTTCATTACTATCACTTACACTATCACACATTTTCTTATATGTGTTAATATTTCGAAACAAATATATAAAAATAAATAAATAAATGAAAATAACAATCTTCATGCGTATTCTAGTGTATTTATAAAATAATTCTATTGAGTTTACAGGGTTATTTGAAAAACATTCAAAACCTAGCAGGAATATATTTCTGCTTTGATTATGAGCCGAAAATGTTCTAATAACCATGATCTAACAAAAATTTATCCAATTCATTACAAGTCAAATAAAATAATAAAAAACATTCCAATAGGAATTGAACGATTGTTGAAGCTAAACAGGGTAATCCTCGGATATTGGGTTTATCTGATCATTTCAGGTCTTTCGCGGACATCCTCTGTACTTGCTGCCTTCAACATCATCTCATACAATTTCCTCACCATCTTCCCCTTGCTCACATGCTCCTCACGATTGAACCATTTAGGCTATCTTTTTTTTTTGTTAAAATGTTTTTTAACGCATGCTAAAACATGTATGACGAAACACATCACAAAAATACCGCTTGGGAATATCACTTTATTCGATCTATTACGCTACAGCCAATAATAATTATTATGTTAGAGAATAAAAATAGTAAATATACAGGGTGTAATAGGGCTAGTACACAATACTTTAAAAGTGGATTCCTGCCTGGATTGTGAGTTGAAAATGTCGTCAAACATTTCAATATTTCTGACTCATTTTCATGTAGTAGCATTGCAGTAACTTATATCGATTACTAAAAATTCATTCGTTTCAATAAAAGTAAAATATAATAATAAAGAAGCTAAAATGTTTTCCAGATGGAATTGGAAGGTTTCTATCATTTTATTTGACTTGCATTAAAGGGAAGAATTTCTAATTTTAATTTTATGTACGTACTTCACACCTCTTTTTTTTCTTATTTATATCACTGTTCAAACCTTCTGACAACTGTCTATACTGTCAATTTCTATTATAATTTTAAGTTATAAAATTTTACTACACTTTTTCTTTCTTCTTGTTTATACTATTACGTAAAAAGTACTTTTTTGTTCCGTATATTAAAATAAATAGATTAGATATGTTCAATTGGAATTCCTAACCTGTAATTCACGTATCTTAAAATATTTACTTCAAACCCTGATAGGAAGTCTAGGAAGACAGTCCCTCACGATTGTGGATCCTTGAACGACTGAAGTTTCTAGAACTGGAACAGAATTGAAACTGGAACAATTGAGTTCCCGAAGAATAGCGGCATTCGTTCGTCTCGTAGTTCATGGTACGCCAACACCACAACTAAAAGGCACTGAGCATCTAAATTATAATTGCTTCAAAAACGCAGTATTTTTGCCATTGCTATCATATAAGATATAAATAAATGTAATGACAGTCCAACGTTTTGCAAAAAATATGTCAGAAATATTGGAAAAAATGTAAACTCCTTAACTATTGATATTAGGTCATGATTTCTAGAACATTTTCGACTCACAATCAAGGCATCCACCTGTAAAGTATTGTGGACTAGCTGTGTTATACCGTGCATATTAATATATGTGTATTTTCAAAAATAATTACCTCCTTGTGGTGAGGGAACAGAGTCCACTGATAGGCCGAAGAGAGCGACCAATAAAAACACAGAGAGTAAACACGTAGCCAATCTCAAAAAACCCATTTTTAAAATAATTTAAAAAAATATATCTTTAATCACAAACTTCACTTGGCAACTTTTATCACATTCAAAGAGTTGCACAATTTTTTTTTATTGCAACGTTCAGAACTGTTATATTTATTATTTTAGATTTGTTTTGAACGCTGGGCGCGTTTTTTAATAATATTTTTGCACGTAAGGTGCGAAGTTGCACGCTTGTCAATATCAAAATGGCTAGCGGAGTTCGCTCGCTCGCCTTATATGTTTATACAATCGCGTCATTAACATATGTTTTGTTTATGCGGCACAGGGAACGGCGCTCAATCTGTGTGTCGCGTTTTTATTTATATACTAGATGTGCCCGCGCGGCTTCGCGCGCGTAGATTTTTAGTACGCTGTTTGGATCGTCATAGAACTTTCGCCAACCTTCTAGAACATTCTCCTTCCAGAACTTTTAAGAAATTTATCGAATGTACGGGAACCTTCTAGACAAACCGACACATTCCGCCACTTAGTTAAGAACCTTATAGAACTTTCAGGAATTTTCTAGAATCTTCTCCTTCCAGAACTTTCTGGAGTAGGTTTTTCCGGAACTTTCTAGACTCACCGACGCAGTCGGCGCGCCTATTTTGAAACAATCTGAAGCATTTGCGACCTTCCCATAACAAAACAATGTGCCAGAAAGCTCATTTTCATCACCCACTCCCACCCACGCACAGCCACCCTCACAAAACTCGCATATTTTCGATGTGACACCAAGGGCTATACACCACCATAACCACCGGTGGGTGGTTGTGGAGAAAACTTGGCGGGTAGGGAAACATGGGTTTCTTTTATTTATATATATATATATATATATATTTTATTTCAACGAACTTATTACGAAACAGCAGAAATGCAAATTCTTAAATGGTCAGCGGGAGTAACATCAAAATATAGGATTGAAAGTTCACGCATTCGTGGTAACCTGGGTGACATGGTCATAAACAGTAAGCTGAAGGAGCGACATTGAGATGGTATGGGCACATAAGACGGAGACCACCAGACCACACGGTGAAGCAGGCAATGTCTATGGAGCTTCATCGACAGTCATCCAGAGGAAGACCAAAGAACTCCTGGATGACTCAATGCTCCAAGATATTACGGAGAAACGGTCTGGATGAAAGCGATACCCAGAACCGAAGAAGATACAGCCTGAGAACGAGAAGAGCCGACCCCAACAGCCTACCTAGGTAATGAGTTGGGACAGTGCAAAGAAGAAGAAGGTTTACACCTATTACAGTAAACTATCTAACTAACCATCACACAGGATAGAACGCCATTATCCTCTATCTTGTCATACTTTTGCTTCGGCTACAGTCATACATCTTCTCATGCATGCTCTACGCTTGTTGAGGCTTTTAACAGGGCCATCCTCCAATACTTGTAGAATCTGATCATGCCAAATCTTCGCGGCCGCCCTCTTTCCTGTTATCTTCAATACTTGCCCTATATATTTTCATCACCATCCTTTCCTCGCTCATACGTTCTACATGACCAAACCATCTCAGCACTCCTTTCTTTATTCTATCTATCTATTAATTATTCCATCTATTAAAATAAAATGATCTTATACATAACTAGAAAATACAGTGTAAAATATTTTTTGCTAAATATATCCTAAATTAAGTATGACAATTATAACAATATGAACAAAGACATCTATACATATTGTAACAAGACTAAAAAGAATCACGCACTCATGTTTATTGACAGTTTTTTTAAATGATCACAACACTATCGAAGATTCCAGAACGGCCTAGAGTAATCTACGGCTTTCGGGAAACATCGAGAAACATCTATAAAAGCCTGGAAGCCACGAGAAAGTACCCCTAAATACTGGAAACGTCTGGAGGGTTCGGTATCGGCGTTAGTCGGATATAAATAAGACGTGCCCGGCAGTAGAGTGGTTGTTGTTTTTAACACGCTTGAAGCGTAGGAGCGAAGGCAGCCGCGATTTGCGGGCCAGGGTAACCAAGCAAGCGGTAATTCGACAGCGTATAATCTGAAAAGATCTTACGTAGCGAGATAAACCGAAGCGAAATTAATAAGTGCGGAAATTGGATGAAATATTCTAGTGAATAGTGAATAAAGTGTCAAAGCGAATATAAGGTGTCTATTTACGAGTGATCAATTTGTGAAAGAGTTTAATTTAAGGAACAGCGTTTCATTTAATAGTGTTAAGCGATTTTGTACGTTAGTTTAATTAATTAATCATTATTATTCAATAAATCCTGTATTAAATCCCAGGATTTTCATTAATTCCTCCTGCAGCCACGACACGTGACAATACTTTTTGTAAAAAATAAGTCAGAAATATTGAAAAAAAATGACAAATTTGATATTGCATAACTCCATTACTATTGATATTAGTCATGGTCACTAGCACAGTTTAAAAAGTATTGTGGACTAGCTCTATTACACCCCATACATCTTTTAATTCTATTTTTTTTTTCAAAATATTTGCTAATGTGTTGCTTCAATGTTCTCTCAGCACGTAATTCGTAATAACACATCCTGTACAATGTTGCCACAAAGTATTTATGAGATTATTGAAAAAATAATAGTATTTTTGTCTAAAATGAACAGACCATCGGCACCCACCCACATTGGCGCAGACCAGCTTTTGAGAGACACTGAACATGAATGGACCGCATGAACCTAGACAGGATGACGTACATTTCGCATCGAGTGTTGACACTTTCTCCCCGGGTTAACAACACCATCTGTCGAGATATTTCGCCGAAATCTCACGTTAAACTACTTTCTAAATCCTATGTCACACATGTGCTAAAAATACCGCGAATCGCTCCGCAACTACAAGATGTCATTCAAGTATACATTGGTCAATAAAAAACAAAAATATGATTAATATTTACAGCATCAACTTTGTGGTTAGACATTTTAACAAAATGTTGTATATTATAACCACTTAAAATTAGTTTTTTGTTTACCGGTTTCGAGACGTAACCCGTCTCTTCGTCAAGACAACCACTACGCTTGCATGTAAATATCATTACACAATACAACCACAGTATTATTTACACACCTTCATAAAATAATCTTCACATGCGTGTTACTCTAACTAAGGGCCAACATGCACTTTAATTAGAGTAACACACATGTGAATATATTTTTCGAAGGGGTTGTGTTGGTGTGTAAATAATACTATGGTTGTAGTGTATAGTATATTTATATGCTAGTGTTGTAGTTTTTCTGAAGATGGGTTACACTCGAAACACTTACTCGAAACAAAAAAAGTAATTTTTAGTGGTTATATACTAACATAAATAACATTTTGTTAAAGAACAATAAGTTTCATAATTAATTTGCATGTTTTTTAATGTTTTTAATGAAACGCGAGCAGAATACGAAGTTAATATACATTTAACCATACATTACTTATTTCAAATACAACCTAGCATCCCAATAACATTTCGCATTCTTATCTTAAACTAACAGATCAACTATAACATAAGTCAGTGACCGGTAGACTTACGTTAGTAATAGTATCAAACCTGAAATATTTTCTGTAGATGTACACTCCAGTAGGTAAGAAGTTTTGGATATTATGACATGTGACTTCGGGGGATTTTGACAGATAACATGGGATGGGGAGGTTCTTATAAAAAAATCTAAACTCAGTAAAAATATCACAAAGGATCATTATTATTAAAGGAATACAGAAAAAAAAATACATTTTCATCAAAAGATCTCTTCAAATTGTTTCCAGTACCAAACGTGGATGATATTTTCAAGCAAGTTTCCATGTTGAATACATGTTTATAAAAAGCCTAACAAAATACCAGGAATACTTCAAGCTTACGAAAAATGGAAAACAAATCATAATGCCTAAATTAAAATCAACCCAAATGCAGAACCACTATATTTATAAAGCCATTAACTACAATTTTCAGCTATCGGGATACGCTGCGTCAATAACCTTTCGGAACAAATTTAAAAAATTAAAACCTTCCTAAAATCTAACTTAAATTCATAAATCATTTAAACTTATAGCTTTTTTCAAAATACTTTAACATTTCATTATCAAATTACCATTTATTACCGTATTATTAAATGACTCGCATATTTACCTATACACAAAATAAGAACTGTGGCTCCCTCATCAGACTCAAGAGCTTCTCTTCACTGATGAGGTCTACATGACTACAAAGCATTTTTAAAATTATGTCAATTTATTTAATGTATGTATGTATTTGTACCTTATATTTAATTAAATAAGAAATGATATATAATACAGATACAAAAATATGTAAAAATAACGTTAAAATAGTACCTATCAGGTAATATAGTTAAATAGTGGCCCGAATAAAAAAATATAAAATTCAGATTTGTTACTATAACTTTAATGACATGGTCAAGATATATTATAGATGTCTCATAGAGATGAAACTATTTTTGTAATGTGAAAGTAGGTATGGAAATATTTTTGCGTGTTCATAGGACTTAAGACATAACTTATGCTGGCTTACGTGATCACTTTACACAATGTAACGTTCACCGATTCCCCTATGAACATCCTAAAAGACTTCCATATCTACTTTACCACGTGGAAAATTGGTGCGGCTCTATGAGACATCTATAATATATTAGGTCCTTACATATGAAATTGAGGTTTAGTATGGGAGGAACATAAAGCCGATTTTTTTTTATTATAATATATTTATTTAATCAAAGTATGTACCATTGCTATCTATGCACTTTTGCCATCTCATAGGTAGTTCATCGATCCCTTTACTAAAAAAACCATTCGGACGGGAATCAATAAAATCTTTGAAGGCGGTTTGGACTGCCCCATCGGAGTTGAATTTTTTCCTTTGCAAGAAGTTATCCAAATTTCGAAAAAAATGGTAATCTGTTGGGGCAAGGTCCGGAGAGTACGGTGGATGTCTTAGACATTCCAATTGAAGCTCCTCTAATTTGGTAGCCGTCTGTTGTGCAGTGTGTGGTCTAGCGTTATCATGAAGCAGCAGTGGCCTAGAGCGATTAACCAGCCTCGGTTGTTTAGCAGCTAGCTTTTCCATCATGGTTTGCAGTTGCTGACAATAGACATCTGCCGTAATCGTCTGGCCAGATTTAAGAAAGCTGTAGTGAACGACACCAGCACTAGTCCACCAAACGCTCACAAGTAACTTTTTTGGAGTCAATTTTCGCTTGGGGCATGGTTTGGCTGGTTCGGCAGGGTTCAGCCATTGCGATGAGCGCTTCCGATTATCGTACAGGATCCACTTTTCATCACAGGTAATGATTCGATTTAAAATCCCTTCATTATTGTGCCGGTTGAGTAATGCAACGCAGCAGTCAACGCGCGTTTGTTGATTTGCTTCACTCAATTCGTGAGGTACCCACCTTTCAAGCTTTTTCACCTTACCAATTTACTTCAAGTGGATTAAAACAGTTTTATCACTAACACCGCAGCCTGCAGCTAACTCGGATGTGGTTTGCGATGGATCCGCTTCCACAATAGCCTTCAATTCTTCATTATCAACTTTGGTCTCCGGCCGTCCACGGGGCTTGTTCTGCAGGTCGAAATTTCCAGAACGAAAACGTTGGAACCAAAAACGCACTGTGTTTTCTTTTGCGGCACCGTCGCCATACACATCATTAATCCTTCGAGCCGTTTCTGCAGCACTGGTGCCACGGTGGAACTCGTACTCGTAAATAACGCGATATTTCAAGTTTTTCATTTTGTAAACTGAGTGACGCAAAGAAAAAAACAATTGAGGAAAAAACAAATGAATTATAATTTTCAAAACACAAATACATGAGTAAATAGCTGTATAAATTTGGATTTGGAATTCCTAACCAAAGAGAAGATATTTGAGATCAAATTTGCCAGTACGGCAATACGCCAATTTCATATGTAAGGATCTAATATCTTGGTTAATGATGTCCCTTGGGAACAAAGTCCAGTACTGTGTTTTTGAAAATTTTGTGAATGACACGATTATTTATAGAGCTTCAAAGCGTCTGGCGTAAGAAATGACCCGCGTCTTGCAATTATTAATATGAGTATATAGTACTGTCGCGTCAAACATTAAACAAATCATGTTTGTTATCTTTTCGTTTTTATGTATGTAGGGACATAAGTCTTAAATTAAAATGTTAAACTAATGATTTTTCTTAATATTGCTATATTCTTGAATGTTTCCTGCAATCGATAACGCATTCCAAACCAATTTTTGGCCTAGGGTCCCATAAATAACAATAGACGAAGTTACCATTTCGGATTCTGATAACAGGCCGCCCGTTCAGTCCGACATTAACATTTGTGCATGGCTTACTGTGTATTGTTTGATTTCAAGTACGTTTTTATAATGGATTCTTTAACCAGAGATAATTATTTATTTATCATTGCATTTTAAACCACCAAAATATTTGTGAAGATTTAAGAATACTGTCTTAAAGTATACCATTTTCAAAACAACAAAAAAACGCAAAAGTTAACTTTGGACAGTCTTAAAGTGGGTAGTCGTGCTGAGTCGTGCCATGGTACAGCCTTTAATTTATTCTCGCATCATTTATGTTTGTTGGGAATATATTATTTTTTGCTATTATATGCGATTCTGGAGATTATTCATTTGTTTTTTTTATAGGTGCCCAAATTTCGTATACATCATTATTTTACTTTTGGCATTATATCTCGTCCGAAGGCAGATTAGACGACTTTATTATGTTGTTAAAGTCAATATTTGTGGAATTTTTTTTTTTTTTTTTTTTTTTTTTTTTTTTTAAATTGGTCAGATCAGGAGGAGCCCTTTAGGATCTTTCGGAGATAGGAATGCGAGAAGTTTCGTGTGAAACGGCTCCAAAAAGAGAAGATTCATTCAAGAATGGTTAAATGAAGACTGTAAAGCCAACATAATTTATTCTCCAATAATTCCATAGATGGCGCTAAAACGGCTATCTACCTTTGATTGACAGCTTAGGTACTTGTTTCAAAGTCTGCTCAGAGATGGCGCCTGCTATAGTTAACAAACCTACACACGAAAGGTGGTTGTCATTATATTAAGTATCCCAAGGATTCAGCCCAGCTATACTAAGAGATGGCCCCACTTTCGCTGGTAAACTATCAATGGAACATGACTAAAAATGTTTAACTATTATAGAACACAAATCCTTTGGTACGTTCTGCGCTGTTGTGAATCATCATCATCACTCTTGACACTACAGCCCTTGGTGGGTCTTGGCCTCCTCAATAATTTTCCTCCACTCATCTCGGTCTAGTGCCAGCTCTCTCCAGTTTCGAAGCTCTAAGGCAGAGATATCTTTGAGGACGCTGTCACTCCATCTTAATTTTGGCCTTTCTTAGCTCCTTCGCCCTATTCGAGTTCAGCAGGGACTTTGGTGCTTGATGCTCAGACATTCTCTCCACATGACCCAGCCACCGAAGTCTTCCCAGTTTTATAAATCTTGCGACGTTTGGCTCCTTAAATAGAGCTGTTGTGAATACAGTACAAATACAGACATCGTATAGAGATCTATACTGATCTTAAGTCCGAGCCTTTGGCCTTCGCTAGCTGGCTTACAAAACGTAACTAACAGAGGATCTAGTCTGGGGACCCGGTAGAGGAATCTGTAGTTACTCCAGTAGCAACGAGAAGACAGCAATCCACGGAGGACCAGCAGCAGAATAGGTTGAGCGGATAGAACGCCGCCCGTTCGACTAAGTTATAAAACTTAATTTTTAATATGTTCCGCAAACAATCCCCAAAACCGAGCTCTAGTATTGGTAGACCGAAATAACGTTTTGAAGATAGTAACAAAAACAAAAAGCGCAAAATTCAACATATATTAAAAGAATATAACGACGCACAACCATCTTTTTCTGCACAATTAAGTATACGAGCCAGCGAGAAACAAAATATTAACAATAAGTTAACGCACGTATGTCAAGAATATCACTAAGACGAGCTACTGGTTATAAAAAAAACGCGGAGGCTTAACGTGAAAAAAGGAACAGAATGGAAATAGCTGTGTGGCAAGTCAGGACAAAGACAAAGACTTTCCTGCCTCCCGTCGCTAGAAAATTCCACCCCGAGGTATTTGAATTTTCGACTTGCTTCGGCTGGGTCCCCTGTATGCTGATCGAGCACTGCTCTTGATCTCTTCCTACGACCATAACCCCTCTTTTGGCAGTACTCATCTTCATCCCAACTTCACTGAAGGAATTTATCCATTCTGGTCCTCTGGTGTGGGCACCAGCCTCGTTATCTCATAAGGATAAGGAATCTATTTCCACATCTCCAACTTTCACGGCCCTTGTAAAGGGTGAACAGGATTGGCGAATCAGGGCGACCTGGTCTCGATCCTGTTCCGACATTCAACTCTTCCGATATTTATTTATTTACTAGCTGTGTCCGCGATGCTTCGCACGCGTAGATTTTTAGTACACTGTTTCGATCGTCATAGAACTTACGCGAACCTTCTAGAACCTTCTCCTTCCAGAACTTTCTAGAGCAGGTTTTTTCTGAACCTTCTAGACTCACCGACACAGTCGGCGCGCCTATTTTGAAACGATCTGCAGCATTTGCGGCCTTCCTATAGCAAAGCAATGTGCTAGAAAGCACATTTTCGTCACCCACTCCCACCCACGCACGGCCACCCCCACCAAACTCGCATATTTCCGATGTGACACCAAGGGCTATCCACCACCGTAACAACCGATGGTTGGTTGTGGCTGGTTGTGGAGAAAACTTGGCGGATAGGAAACACGGGTTTCTTTTTATATATATATATATATATTATTCAGCATATTTTTTTCATTTATTTGAGGAAACGAGCCCCGTAATATTTAATACAGTCGATTACTTCCCGAATGAAAATGGAATAATATAAATAAGTGAATTAATAATTCAAAGAGAAACATATAACTATCAAATATTGACGACTTGTTAAGTCGCTGGGATAGTGAAATTGGTAACACGCTGTGCGCGAAACACAGAGGTCCGTGGTTCGAATCCAGGTTCCAGCATTTAATTTTTCAGTTTTATTATTTGATATTTGTGTGTTTCTCTTTATTTCATTTATTTATTTCGTATATAATATATAAATATATATATATATATTATATATATATATATATATAGATATATATATATATATATATATATATATATATATATTGATTTTACGCCCTTATGGGCTTTTACAAATATATAGAATATATATTTTTTTAAATAACATAAGACAGATAGATATACAGTTAAAAGGTACAAGTACATAAATAGAACTGTGTTAATTTAGATTGCAGTTAAAAAGATTCAAGTACATCATATAGATTTGTGTAAATTAAAGAGAGAAGTTTAAGTAATTTATTGCAACGTTTATTCGTATACGCAGCGAATTGATTGATTCATGTATATGTAAACAAATTAGGAATAATTTCGCGCTCCGGGTAACCCCGATGGCGCAACAGTTTATTGGCCGCGTTTGCGCAAAATACCCGATGACGTCAGCGGGGGCCTGCTACGACAGCTCCGCCAAGCCACGCACGACGCGCCGCGCATAGCAATCGGCATTTACCAGAATCAATCGCGTATTATGATCAATACACGAATGATCGTAATACGCGATTGTATATATTCCCTAAAACGTGGGGAGTTCAAGCAGTCATTTTAAAAAAAAAACTAACCCATAAAAATCAAGTTTTTATTATACTCCTTTTCTCATTTACTAGTGGAAACTGGTTTGGCGCTTAACCTACGCGTTGGGCTTCATAATTGGGGGAGTAATAAAAAATTTCCAAAAATCCAAAATTATACTATAATCATGCTTAGTGTCTACCGGATGCGTCGCACTCTCTTCATACAACTGATTATGTTCTACGAAAAAACCATTGAAAATTTGAAAAATCCAAAATTATACTATAATTATAAAAAAAATTAACGAAAATTTGATAGATCTTCATGATCGTCGCCACGAGTTTGCTTGCAAAGTTTCAGCTCGAATGAATCACTTATAAAAATCTTTCCAAAGTTTTTGCGTCAATCAGACAGACAAACGCCACGAGTTAATATAAAGGGAGTAAAAATTGTTAAAGGTGTTATGCTGAATGATAGAAGTGATATTCAAATGTCTTTGGTGTCAATTCTGTCATAGTCGGTGTGGACACCCTACTTTTACCGTTTTTTCCTGACAAAAAATTATACGTGAAGGCATCATTGTCACCTGCATTTGTATCAATACCTACCTGCCGAAAATAAGTCATAATTAATCTATTGCTCAAAAGGTGTGATAATAGGAAATAAAAGGAATAATGATGAGATAAAGATAGAGATTGAAAAAATAGAAATAGTAGATATAATAAAATATTTGGGGATAATTAAAGACTCTATTTTATCATTTAAAAAACTAACCCATAAAACCCAAGTTTTTATTATACTCCCTTTCTCATGTACCAGTGGAAACTGGTTTGGCGCTTAACCTACGCATTGGGCTCGAGTCGGGCGACGCTACGAAAGGGAGCAATAAAAAATTTCGAAAAATCCAAAATTATACTATAATTATTAATTGTTTTTAAACAAAAATTTGTTAGATCATTTTCATCGTTGCCAGGAGTCTGTCTGCAAACTTTCAGCTCGATTGGATCACGGGAAAAGGATTACAAATCGATCCAAAGTTTTTTCGACAGACAAACAAGCAAGCAGACGCTACGAGTTAAAAGAAAGAGAGTAAAAAACATGCTGAATGCATAACAAAGAAAATTGCAAAGAGAATTTCACTCTTAGGAAGCAGCGATAACAATTACTAAACCAATAATTGCGCCTCATTTTCAATATCTTTATTTATTTATTTATTTTTATAAAATCCTTGTTTACAAATAAAGGTACTTAATACTAATTTAACAATAAAACATAAGATAAATTACACATTTTTTTGTTTTGTTTAATTTGTGGATTATGCCACTCTACTAGGCTACGCCTGTCCCAGAGTGGCGTTATAGAACACAATTATAATTTTTTTTTGAATTCGTCAGTAATATTTATTTTCACAAGGTAGTAATTATGTATCTACAAAGTAACAAGTGGAATGTTAGTGAAAGTTGAGTGAGTCATAAGTCCAAGTGTAAATATGTGTAGAATAATTGTTTAATGTAAAAAGGGTTAAAGTGTTGTTTAAGATTATTTTTTATTTTCCTTAATTAATTTATTTATTTATATAGGTATATATTTTTATTTGAAGACATTATTATGCAATTACAGTAAGTAAATTTTCAGTTGCTGTTCTACCTTTGGAGGTAAGCCAGTTGTTTGCTAAAGCTTTTATTTTATTAATTGAGTATATTCAATATCTCCTAACTATTTTGTGCGTATGTAATGAAAGAGATATAGGAAAATTACAAATTCAACAGAATAGAGCAATGAGGATAATTCTACAGGTAAATAGATATTCCAAAATTAAAAAGATACTCTCAAATTTAAAATGGATTTATATAAAACGAGTGTTAAAATGAAATACAATAATATTCATTCACAAAATATTAAACGACACCGAAGTATCATTACAGTAACTTATATCGATTACGAAAAATTTATTCGTTTCAATAAAAGTTAAATAAAATAATGAAAATCCAGAAAAAATTGCAATTGGAATGTTTTCCAATAGGAATTGGAAGGTTTGTATCATTTAATTTGACTTGTATTAAAGGGAATGAATTTTATATATTAGATAAGTCCAATGTTCTGCAAAAAAATAAGTCAGAAATATTGAAAAAAAAAATGCTAAACTAGATGTCGCATATCTCTTTAAATATTGATATTAGGTCATGGTTGCTTGGACATTTTCCACTCATAATAAAACCAGGAATCTACCTATAAGTATTGCGGACTAACTCTGTTATTTTTTCCAGTAGGTATTTAATATACCCAAACATACATTTTTTTTTACATATATTATTTTTAATTTTTACTAATGCTTTGCTATTCAATTATATCTACTGTTTTTACTATCCATATTTTATATTTATATCCTCAATTAATTGATTAATTTTATAGTTATGCAGTATTTTGTTTTATATTTATATTATTTTGATCTCACTATACTGTCAGCTGCTCATCTCGGCACAGGTTCTTCCTAGTGAGATGAGCGGCTCCTTTTCCTAGCGGCATGTATCAATATGAAGATAAATAAATAAATAAAAAATAAAAATATAGCCGACTGACTGTTTTCAAATATGTGTTAGGTGACCGACAGGTCGCCCCAGATAAAGCGGGGAGAAACAACAAAAAAAAGTATATAGTTGACTCTTGCAGAAGCAGCGCAAGACAGGGGAATATGGAAGCACCTTGTCGAGTCTTTGGGCCCCCGACCCTACTAGGACAAGGAGGATGAAGACGATGATATACGTATTTTTATTAAATACTTTGGCCACTAGTTGAGGCTGAGAGAACAGGGGACGGTGATGGACATTGTTACATAGATAATTATCCTTTTTTGATTTTTAAATCTCATCACTGTTTGCGCCGCCTGGTAGCGTAAATGATGGACATTGTTACATATAGAATTGTGCATTTTCGGCTTAAATACCTCATTATTTATAGTCTCATCATTCTTTGGGGTACGGTAGCAATAGTAACGGACATTGTTACATAGAGAATCGTGTTTTTTTGCTTTTATTTACTTGCGCATCTAGTCGCGTTAGTGTCCGGCGTTGTTACATAAAGAAATACGCTTTTTATGCCTCGTTATTTATTAAAGCGATTTTAAAACATAATTTTGTAACGGATAGAGTTATATTTCCTATAAAATCCCAAATTTAGTACATTCTGAATACGTAATCCTCTTTTAGATATTGCCGCTTTTGCTTTTATACGTTTCATACAACCTAATAATTTATAATAATTGTTTTCTTACGAACACGCAAACTCCAGTGCATTCAATTATTTTCCATATCAGGATATTTATTTATTTATTTATTAATCAACGCCCTAGTGGACTTTTACAATACAAGAAAGTTACAAGGATTTTTATATACCTAACATAAAACACGTTTTTAAGTAAATGATTAAAAATAAATAGTAGAAATACAACATATTTAAGAGAAATGAACAATATATAAAAACAATGATTAGTACACAAGCAAACAGAAATAATTAGAAACCTTCAACAAGTATACCAGATAAATATGATAAGATAAAATAAACCGAAAAAGAAATTAAATACAGATTTAAAACATATTTAAAAAGGAAATTAACAATAATTAGGACACTTTAAAATAAATAAATATATATAATTCACGGGGAACAAAAACTAAAAAAAATTTAGTCCATTCATCTTATTCTTCTTCCTCAGCCTTCTTCTCTCCACTACTGGATGTAGGCCTCTTCTATTTTCCTCCAATCGTGTCTGTTTCTCCCCCTTCGAATCCAGGTTCTTCATGCTTGCTGGACTATGTCATCAGACCACCTTTAGGGAGGTCTTCCGACGCTGCTACTGTTCGTCCAGGGCCTCCACTGTAGGATTCTGGATGCCCATCTAGTATCCTCCTGTCGAGCCATATGTCCATTGAGGATATATTATAGATGTCTCATAGAGGAAAGTAGGTATGGAAGTAAATTGGATGTTTATAGGGCTTGCGACTTATCGCACGGCTTAAGTGATCACTTTACGCAATGTAACGTTCACAATTCCACCCGTGATAGACTACCACATCTACCAAATTTTCGGAAGCTGTATACATGTCAACTTCGCACACCTAGTTTCTTGAATTTTATTTTACTACTGCCATCTGTGGTTGAATTTCGTCATCCTCCTAAACCAGAATAGATGTCGCCGTTGGTAATTTTTTTTTTTTTAAAAATAGAGATGCGAACACGGAATACGTGTCACATCAATATTCTTACTATTTTCAAACTAAGCTAAATGCTTGTACTATGAAAATAGGACTAACTTGCTACTCTGGAGTGAGGTTCGAACCCGCGACCTTTGGATCACGAGGATTTATTTATTTACTTGTATAGTCCATTACAGACTTTTACATAAAAAATATTACATGAAATTCAAAAAGTGTATACATTAAACAATATCAGAAATAAGCAGTAAAATATAAAATATATGAATATAAGGAACATGTATAAGCAATAAAAGGTATAAGCAGTGAAAGTATCAGGTATAAGCTTTTATATATACCTAAGTATAAAAATTAAACAATAGAATAAGATAACATTATTTTATCCACGGCGACATACTCAAAATATTCTGAATAGTTTCAAGATGTTTCCAATTTATTCCAAAGCGTCCGCTCTGACATTAGCATTTTTTCATGAGATTTATATTTTAGAAAATGACTCATCTTAACATATGCAAAAGACCAGTAAACAGTCGGTACAAAGATGAGTAATAGAGGTGACCTCTTGCATCCCACACAAAAATATATTAAAAGGTGATCTAATAATATTTATAATATTCTTATGGTTGTTCATCTCTCATGAAAAATCTATACAAATATACAGGGTTATTTGTAAAACATTAATAACCTCGCAGGACTATATTCCTGCCTTGATTATGAGTAGAAAATGTTCAAGCTGTTATGACCTAATATCAATAGTTAAGGAGATATGCGACATCAAAGTTTGCATTTTTTTTTCAATATTTTTGACTTATTTTTTGTAAAACGTTGGACTATCATTACAGTAACTTATATCGAATATGAAAAATTCGTTCCCTTTAATACAAGTAAAATAAAAAAATAAAAACCTTCGAATTCCAATTGGAAAACACTCCAAATGGAATTTTTTCAGAGTTTTTATCATTTTATTTAACTTGTATTGAAACTAATGACTCTCACGGTGGACATAGGTTATATATTATCCCGTTAAAATAAAACGACTTTTCGTTGTGACCCATTCTACAACTAAATTCGACGAAAAAATGGTCGAGAGATGCATTTTTTACAAACGCTGCCTTAACGGTAAGATAATATATTTAAATACTTTCTATGGATAATTTGTGGAACTCAAAAAGTTCTATAAAAAAGTCCGCGACGACATATATCTGTATGTTAAGGTTAATAACAAATTGATAAAATATAATTATAAGTTACTAAAAATCTACACGTGTGGAGCCGCGCGGGTGAGCTATTATTGTATAAATTTTTCCATCAACTTATAAATGGAATGACAGAATATCTTTAAAAATATATACCCTCACGAGAGTCGAAAAACAATAGTTACTACAAATTATCAAAATTTAAGTAATTCGAAATAAGCATAATCACTAGAAATACGGAGAAACCTTTCGAACATTCGCGAACCAACATTTATGTATAAACGCGATGACAAGCAGACGATAAACAAAAAGTGTGGCGAATATTCTAGTAATAATTAGTGCGAATTAGTGCAAATTACGAAATTCAATTTGAAACAAAAGAACAATAAAAAGGGTGAAACAGACAGCGACGGGCGAATTCATTACCAGCTATAAAGTACCTACCGACGCATGAGAAGTTTTAAATAGTGATCAGAGCGATACAAACGACGTGTGTTATAATTTATAGATACAAATGGAATAAAAGCTTCCAACTTTTCCTGTCTTGGGCTTCGCTCTCCACGTCAGCCCAGTTTAGTTGTAGCCTCGCTTTTCAACTATTTCCGAACCTCCTAGGACAGCTCCTTCCGGCCAATTATTTCCGACCTCCTAGGACGGCCTTCTGGTCTTGCCTGAAATATCCGCTTTGGCAGTCTATCTGCCGGCATCCGCAAGATGTGTCCCAGTCAATAAGGGTTCTACTTCGAGACATTCTCTTATTTGAGTGAATCTTATTCTGTCTCTTCTGGTAACTCCTATTCCTCGTAGAAATCCCATCTCGGTGGCCTGTAGCCCTGAGCGGGTTCTTCCGGTCAAGATCCAGTGCTCGTGGCCGTACACTAGGGTTGGCCTGAAAAGTGATTTGCATACTGCCAACTTTGCTCGCTGGCTGAGTACGGGATAATACAGGGATCGTTCTACCTGGCTGGGTATTATAGATCGAAGTTTTAAAAATAATCTGAGTCATTACTTGTTCAAAAATGCCAAAAATTGGCTGAGTTATAGCAATTTGAAGCGTATTAGTATTGTCTACTATCCTATCACAATAAGCATTGTCACAGAATCATAGCGTTGGCAGACAAATCAAACACTTAAAATTAATTTACCTCTTTTAATTAGCTTATATCACTGGACAAAAATTTAACTGGATCGATTCTGTAATTCGCACTAAACCTCACACTAGTCATTCGAGAATTGGACGTATCGAGTCACTTTTAATCGCAGTGAATTCAATACGTCCAATTTGTTTCTGCATTTAGTCTTAATAAAAACCATGGCAGAAAATTCCACTTCACATGAGGTAGTGAAGAGGAGGACTTTCATCGCTTCTTCAAACAAGCAGGGTTAAGTGTCAGCAACTGAAAGCCAGAATTTGTTGATTGCTTGCAATTAAAAGTATTTTTCAGCGACGTATCTTCTGATAAATCAATAAGCTCTTCATTTACTTTTGTTGACATTTCAGTCGGTATGTTGTCTTGAAATGGATTTTAAATCCAGTTTATCCTGTTGAACTTTTTTACTTCTTCTTCGAAATTGGCGTTAAGTTACTGGTTAGGTGACATAATAAATAAATATGCCTCTCGAGATGATGATTAATCTAATGTCTATATTAATATATTTAACATCCAAAGTATCTTTCCTGAAAGCATATTTGATTTTCCATGTCATTTCATAAATGCCGCTGCTTCTGTGGAACTACAAAATCAACGATAGATGGCGTTGGTCACGCACGTGCAAAACTGTCGCGCGCAGGCGCGGTAAAAATATAATCCTTTTTAAACTCTGTTACAATAACATTGCTCTGGTTTGATTGCAAACGGACACGCGCATAATATAATAGATTCGTAATTTTTTTGGAATCATATTGTTTGTGTTATTATCCGCGAGAGTTTCACCAGTCCAGATTTATCTCCGCGCGTTGTTTTTTTACGTGGAGAATAAGAGGACTTTCAAGGTACCTGCAAAAAACAAGGAATGACAAACTGCCTCGAGGATAAAAACTGGCACAGGTTAGTGGTTATTTTGACTTTGGTTGACTCATGTGTGTTTTTCAGGGAGAAAACGTAATCTGATATTTTGCTTTGTCATCTTGAGAGGCATTACTGTAAGTGAATATTAAATTCACTCCAGGGGCGAAACAGCTATTTACACGCTGTCCGTGCGCCCATTCAGTTACTTTTAACTGTGTTAAATGAGTGAAAATTGCAGACACTACATTGATATCTGGATGCACTTCGTTTTCTATAATAAACACGACACGACCCGGACGTGTTGCGCGGTGTTGTGACTGCGACCCACCTAATATACGCTCGCAACCCATAATTTAAATACCTTGGAAGTACATACCACAAAGGAACCACAAAGTTTAAATACCTTGGAAGTATCCTAGCGAAACCGAAGTCAAATGCAGAATTGAAACATCGCGAGCCGCTTTTAACAAAATGAGACAGATATTCTGCGATGACAATCTTAACCTGAAACTTCGACAACGACTGGTTAAATGTTATATATGGTCAGTCCTGCTGTACGGAGTGGAATCGTGGACCCTCAAAGTGAGTAGCATGAACCGGCTGGAGGCGTTCGAAATGTGGATACATCGGAGAATGCTCCGGATACCCTGGACGGATATGGTCAGCAACACAAGAGTTCTTCAAAGAGCTAGAGTGAATAGAGAGTTGCTGACAAATATCAAAATCCGAAAGGTATCGTATTTGGGTCATCTGCTCAGAGGAGAAAAATATGAATTGCTCCACCTGATTCTTATGGGCAAGATAGAGGGTCGTAGAGGTGTTGGAAGGAGACAAATTTCCTGGCTCCGCAATATACGCGACTGGACGGGCATAAGAAGTGTTGGAGAGCTGTTTCGTGCTGCCCAGGACAGGGACGCTTTCTCTCGGGTGATAGTCAACGTTGGGGGGACCTGACATGACACCAAAAGAAGAAGAACCCATAGTTTGGGAAACACTGGTGTAGAAGAAGAAGGAAAAGAAAAAGAAGATTTTCAATACAAAAGGGAACTTAGTTCTCCTTATTGACACTCCGAGGTCTCGATCAATGATTGCTTCAATGGACGTTCTCTGCTTTATCCGTTGGTTCTTTGAATACAACCGAGTGTATTCATTCTGATGACGCCATTAGCGAGATTGTACTGTTTAATATACAATGTTTCAAGCCGATATGTACAATAACAACAAACACCTTATCGTATCCAAGGTCTATGACGCACAAAGGTTGGAAATTAGATTCTGTGCGCGCAAAATTCAAAAAACGAAAGTCGTAATAAAAATAAAATATATCCAGCGGAAAAAACTTAGTTCCTTGGGTAATAAAGTCCCACTAATAGTTCATTAATTGCCTAGAATAAACCCCTCGTGTCTAGTCGAGCAGGTAGTGACATGTTGCAAAAAAATTAAGTTGAGTTATTGTCAGTCGGATACGAGTGTTTGTACTAAAGTGGCGTGTTTATATTTCTGAATATTGTTCTTCGAACTATGGAATCGATAAACTTAGGTAACTTTTTTTTAATATAATGTAAATTTTTTCTGCATGTCTTAGACTGCCAAAACTGGGATTGACCTGTATTGATTCTAAATGTTGTAAACTATCGTTCTCTAATACCTTGGCTGCAGATTTAAAATCAATCGAAGTGCACTTCGGTACGCCTGTATTCAGATTTAATTGGAGTATGGTTAAAGGAGCGAGACTCTTCTAAAGGAAGTAAAAAAAGCTATTTTAAGGACGATTAATACAACAAGGTATAATAAAAAAAAAAGACAAATTTAGAATTAAAAGTGTGGTTAGGTTGTATAATCAAGTTTTCAATACTACATTTATGTTATTTTTTAATATCTTTAAATTGGTTTATTATTATTATTTAATGGGTATAAAATACAAGTAAACACTAAAATTGTCTTTTCCTACCACTGTGTGACGTCAGCTTAGCGATTCCTGGAGCCTTTGCCTCTTACAGTAGGTTCAGCGCGACAAATCTGCTACGTTATTTTATCAACGAACAAATTGCTTTTAAAATAATACGTTACGTGCCGGAGTGAACGTAGGTATTAAAATTTCTCGGTACGCAGTCCGGTTCCTAGCTGATTCCAATTTACGACTTTATGGCTTAAATTTATTAAGGGGTTACACCTAGAAATTTCGAATAAATAGATTATAAAATTTGGAATAATCCAAGAATATGGTCGCGTTGTTCATACAATGAAAATAAGTATTTCACTATATAATTTAAAGTCCTGTTAATTTAATCTAACTAAAATAATCATAATCTAAATTAAACAAACCAAACCTAATAACCTAACCTAACCAAACCAAACCCAATAACCTAACCTAACCTCATATATTGCCTATGAATTATCAAAATATGCAGTGCATTTTTCGAAACTTTAAAGTGTAATATCTTATGTAATATTTACTATTTAAACCTTAAATATCTTTCATTTTGTTATTAGAACATTCAATAATATGGTGAAATACTCATTTTCGTTGTATATGCAATGGGACCATTATCTTGGATTTAGCCTAAAATTTTTGCATTTTCCTAAAGCTTGAGGTCTTAAAAATATTTAGTGAAAATTTAAAGCAAAAAATAAAAGAAATAGCAAAGTTATAGCTGATTATTGTTACATCCATTTGTTGATTACGCGCCGCACCGCGCTACACGCAGGTAGCTGCAAATCGTGCTCATTCTTAATAGAAACGTTAGACTTGCTTCTATTATGTTTGTGAAGAGTGCTCGATGATATGGGATTTCCAAACAGGGTTTATATTATGGACCTGGAATCGATGATTTTAGTATGTTGAAAATTTTCGCGTTTTATTCATTGCTCATTTTTCTAACGCGTTTTACTCGAAAGCGTGTTTTGAAAATCGGTGACCAAAATATCTCGGCAACCACTGAACCGATCAACTTGAAATTTCTAGTGGTTATTCTATACATAATTATCTAGTCTTTGTCGTAGGATTTCTTTTTCATGTGACTTAGTTTTTTTTATCGGCATAATAAACCAGAATTTTTCTCTAAAAAACGCTATTTTTAATTCTAACGCCTGCCATTTCGTCAAAAATCGATATTTCTAACAAATTTTGCGTCAAAGACTAAATTATAATGTCAATTTTGATAATCTTTTTTTATTTTTTTTATTCTGATGATTACAGATGAAATGGGAGCGATCACCGTGGAGGACCTATTTTTTCGGCAGTCGACAGAACCCAAGAATTTTCCGCCAATGTTGAATATAAAAAAAATAATCGAATAATAAAAAAAATTCACATATTTTAAAAGTATGTACTTTCACGTAAAAGTGATTAAAAAAAACATAATTCATATAGGTTTCCTTAAAAAATTCACATATATTGCCTTTTTCGCGCTTCCTAGGTAGGTGTTCCCCTTAATACGAGCTTATCAATTTTAAAACAATTGCTTTGTTGCAGCGCAATACGTTGTTCCTAGAGCCTGGACCGACACAGCTTCTATCACCGCGGCAACCGACGGGCAACAACTTGAAGGTGAAGTGATGGTAACCAATCCCTCAAGGGATGCCAAATGTATGGCGAAAGGGAGGAGCAGTGGGCGTCTGTCCCACGTGTTAGTGGCGGCTCTCATATGGCGGGTGAGGCAACTAGCGAAGGGAAAAACTACATTTCAAAATTAAGACTACATTACACACACGTTCACCTGTTTGAAGACTACATAGTGTACACTACATTTGTAGTAAAAACTACATGAAGTGAACTAATTGTACTACAAAATTGTAGTACTAACGAAGTAATTATTTTTTTTCCCAAATAAAAAGTTTGGTGAATAAAAAAATAAAAAGTTGCCGGAAAAAATAGGTGTCCCTTAGGGATCAATCCTAGGGCCCTTACTCTATATAATATACATAAATGACCTGAAGCAGCTAAATATCAGAGACAAAATAATTCTCTACGCAGACGACCTCGGAATATTTTACGAAAACAATAATGACATAGAAACCACAAAACAAATCAACAAAGACATAGATATATTAACTGAATGGACAAAAATAAATTTTCTAACCTTAAATGCTCAAAAATGAATCTATATTAACTTTGAGGCTAAACGGAAAACGCATAAAATCGACATTAAAATACATAATGAAACACTCACTGAACTAGAAAATACTAAATACTTAGGACTCAACATAGACAGACATCTCAAATGGGCCTTTCAAATAGACAAAGTAATTGACTCACTGACAAAACTGACCAGCCTATTCCACAAAATACACGAAATCACACCAAAGACCGTAAAAATTCTAATGTACCAGGCATACGTCAAGAGTAAAATAGGATATTTGATACCCTTCTGGGGAGTCGGAAATAAAACTAACCTAAACAGACTCCAATGATAGTAAAAAATAATACTAAAAATGGTCTATGATCTGAAATACCGGACACCAACTGAAACTGTATACCATATAACACAACAAGTAAATATTGAAAGCATTACAAAAATCGAAACACTTAAAATCATTCACAGACCAGCAATTAGCGAAATACAAGATGAAGACATTAAATTACACAAAATACACGAAAAACACCAACACAACACTAGAATGGCTCAAAACTATCACATAACACCCGCCAGGACAATCCCGACTAATTTGCAACGGATTAAAACTATACAATGACCTGCCACAACAGATCAAACAACTGACCACTGACAAATTCAAAACAGATGTGACAAAAATGATAAAACTCGACCAAATATAAAAAAATGACTTTGTATCTAAGTTATATTATTATTATTTCTTATATTGAATTATGTAAAAATGCTATCCATAAACCTTTTAGATTTCCATTATATTTTAAATAAATTTAAAATTTTTAAAAATAATAAAAATATGAATATATTGACATTTTTCGGTAAAATAACATTTGGCGACCTAAAAAAAAAAGAAAAAAGTCGCCAAACAGATTTCTTCGTTCCGTCCCAAAATTTTTCAAACCATGGGGGGAGGGTTTTCGATTTCTAAAAATTTCTTCATTTATCCACATCGACATCCCAAAAATTTCACATAAAGAATGTACTATTTGAAGTATGTGCTCGTACTTTCGATAACTTTGAAGTGTGTGTACTTTGTAGTTTTCGCTTTGAAATGAAGTGTACTATTTGAAACATATACTTTAAATAACTTTGAAGTGTGTGTAGTTTTTAGTGTGCACTACACTTTAAAAGGTGTGAAGTGTACACTTCAATGTAATGTAGTACTACATTGTAGAAGTGAGTACAGAGCGGACCCATTACTAGTGACAACTCGACAATTGGCAAAGTCGCACTCATCATATCTAATGGGTATCCAGGCTCGTTAATTCATCCGATAAGGGTACTGATACACATGATTATTTTTGAGCATGCTCATTAGCATTCTCAAAACCAGCATGCTCCAACATCTATACACACTTGCTCGTTATTGACATGATTATTTTAAGCATGCTCAAAGCTAACAATCAAACACACATGCTTATTATTGGCATGCTCTTGTCATACAATAGAGACTCTCTTGTTGAAATGGTAACTTTGCAAACTGAGACAGGAAATTCAAGCGAACCAATTAATCAAAACAGTTCCCTAGTTTCATTCCGCACATTTTTGAATTTAGTTTTTATTATTTTTATTTTTAAGATTTAAATCATTCATGTGTTAATTAAGTTTCATAAACATTATTTCTTGCTATATTATTTTTACATAGCGGTCACCGAGTATTCCATAGACATTCCTGATTGCTATAATAAGTCACGAAAAGTAATGTTTTGACATCTTCCCAGCGCGAAATATTTATTTCATCTGTCGCGGACTGAGAAGATCGCATCGATAATCGATACTGGCCGCGAATGACATTAGCATGCTCATAAGCAAGCCTGTTCACACATGCTCAAAAGGTACCCCTTCTACTCGCAAATCAAATGGGTATGCTGATAAATCAACCGGCGGTTGATTTTTGAGCTCAATACTTCGCATGCTCACATGCCACTAATGAGCATGTGTATCGATACATTAATTGACCATAAATGGGCAATGATAGCGGACGCAGACCTGGTTATTTGGGTTACTCTAATTCCACCCCCGGTGGGTAAAAAAATACATATATAGTCACAATAACCTAATAGAGTAGGAGCCAGCGAGCGCCAGACTTCAAACCTAAAATATTTTTTGTACATTTGAGTTCGGGGGATTTTGGCAGATAATAGATAATACAGGTATGTCACGAGATATCCGGTGATATACCAGATCAATTAAGGCACTTACCGGCGGAAGAGGTCCTAAAGACGAAGAACATCACAAACCAGACAATCATTATAAGAAGAAGAAAGAAAACACTTTTCTTTAGCAAAATTCGTTTATTCGTCTCGCAGTCCACGCAGTACTCGACGCCAACACCTTATCTCGAAGGCGTTGAGAAAATAATTTGCAATTTGCGCCGGGGAGACACCTGGCCTTTTAGATAAGCAACCACGCAATGCCGGGTTCGTACACTCACATACAGCGCTTGTTATCTAGTACGGCAGTACATTGTATGCAAATGTCTTGCATCACTCAGGCGCTGCGCAATGTAAGGAGGTGTCGAAGAACTCGTTCTTTGATCCGGACAATGACAATGCGAATCAGGAAGTTAAAGATAGTGTTTTGAGGCTGCTTCAAGGACTTGCGGGTGACCTGTGGTGCTCTTCCTTGTATGAAAAACCCGCTGGACTCTTGGAATAGCGTCAACATCCTGTGATTGTATTAATTTTGGAATCGCCAACATTGCTAAATTAAATTATGAAAAAATATCAGGATTTTTCGAAAATATCGGTACACTTGTCACTTGTGTATCTTTTCGGTAGCCATATTGGATGTTTACTTCATTGTAGACAATCGAAAAAGTTATGTATATTTTAGTACGCTCGACAATCTCTTACTCATAGAAAAAATGGAGCGAAGACTATAACATTTCTGTAAAAACAACATAGTTTAATGATATCTCAGAGAGAGGAAGGGAAATAAGGAAATTCCTACTAATTAACTTGACTCTGCAAATTTAGGCAAATCACATGCCTCATATTCTTGCCCTCAAAGCTTTTTTATTTTTACTTTGAGCTGTTCCACGATTTTTTTTATTATTTCGATCGGTTACTAGTTAGTTCATTACTAAGTTTATTTTTAAGTTTTTTATGTTCATATAATATTATTATCTTTTACATATGCTTTATCCTAAGTAAATTATACCTATAACTAAATATGCAATGTACTTATGTAAGAAAACAGAAAAGAAACGTGCCGACAAGCCATACAAGGCTTGACGCAATCTATAACAATAGAAAATATGTTTAAATTTAATAAAAATAAAAATAAATGCCTCTAGTCGCCCATAGTCCATAAAATAATACCGAAAACACTAGCATTTGACCATTTGCATTCGTAATCAGTAAGTAAGGTTGAAATCATGACCGCAGAATATCAGGAAACATTTATTTTAAGAATAGCACAGAATATTTCTAGTTCAGTATATCCGACCCGTCCATCAAATCCGTTCATTCGCAAACCACTCACTTCTACTCATACGCTGGTGAATAAATAAGTATTAAAGTAGATAATTTTATAAAATGTGACCACATGTTCTAAATAAAATAATTAAATGGGTGGCTCATTGAAATAGGACGAGAACTATCTGAGAAAACCCTAAAATTAATTCCTGTGTATTTTTTCTCAATGTTTTTTATTTATTTAAAAATTTTACTGTACATTTTGTAATTATATTTTATTTTGTTTTCTCTTCTTGCTTTACTTTACCTTACCGATAATTCTGTATTTCTATTCTAATTATATTATCAAATTTAAATATATTATATATTTTTTCATTTAAAAATTTATTGCAATGTCTACCAAATTAAATTTTATTAACTCTTTTTGCTCTGTAAATAGTCGACTGCCTTCAAACAGGTAATCCCTAGTTAGGCAGTCGAAGTGTAACACAATACAAAAATTAAGAGATGTATAAAACTATTATTATTATTTGTCTTAATAGATAGAGATTTAATTTGGTTTGTGCAGTGATTAGCACCTCACTAATAAGGATTACTATAAGTTAAAAAGGTATAACACTGGCTCACTATTACTCTCAGTTCCGAGCGCAGGCGTCCGTCTAACTCACAGTGTTTCGTACAACAAACTGCCCGCATTTCCGGTTGACAGCCACCTCCTCTACTAAGAGTACATGAGACAATGTATTATTTATTTATTTATTTATTTAACGCCCTTATGGGCTTTTACAAAGATACAGAAAATAAATTTAAAAAGAAATATCATAAGACAGATAAGATAATAATACAGATAAAAGGTAAAAATAATAATAGTTAAAGGTAAAACATAAGACAGATAAAATAATAATATAGTTAAAGGTACAAATAATAATTGATTAAAGGTAAAATATTAATACAGAAAAATTTACTATCCACTTCCATTTCGTTGAGATATAAAGAATTGTATCAGCTTTATCCTAAACACAGTTATATTATCAGCAAAAATGTCAGCCGCCTCTGCATGTTCATTCCCTAATGAGTGTATTATATATATTCCATAGATACAAACACTACAGTCTGCATATTTTTTTTTTCGACTTGTGCTCTTAAAGCCGTGAATCTGCTTGGCATTTGCGAAGGTACTCCCCGAAGCGGCGACAGATTCCATTACCACTAAAGTGTCCAACAGACACGGTCTCCCCGGCCCGGCTGTCGGCTGGAAGCGACAAAGCCGACTTGTTCGCAACTAAACGGAAAACCGGAAGCGCGCCAAAACACCTGCCGTCGGCGCTCTCAATTCAAATCCAAACGTCAGACGCCAGCAAGATGGCGGCGGCAGATAGCAGCGCCGCGCGGCGGCCGGGGACGGAACCAGCGGACTGACGTCACGGCTCTGTTGAAGTTTTCCAGCGGGACAATAGGGACAATGTGCAGCCGGCTGGATGTGTCCCTATTATGTTCACCAGTTCTGGAGATATGGACACTTGTTTGTTTGACTTGCAGCGCAGGAAAACGCCTCAATGGCGAACTGAAATTAGATTTTCAAACGCAGTACAAACTGTGTCTTAGAGCAGTGGTTCCCAAAGCTGACAGGATCGGGACCCACCAAAAAAAAATTGAATCTTCGGGACCCACCTCCTGCCTCGCATTTTCCCAATTCATATTGTAACCACACGAAAGACACTCAAATAAGAAAAAAAAATAATATGTAATATTTTAATGGGAAGGATTAATTTGTTGCCTTTTTTTGTCAAAACAGCATTAGCGTTGACTTCAATTTTAGTCACTTTTAATCGCAGTGAATTCGATACGTCTAATTTCTTTCTGTATTTAGTCTTAATAGAAACCATGGCAGAAAATCCCACTTCACATGAGGTAGTGAAGGGGAGGAGGACTTTCATCGCTTTGTCAAACAAGCAAGGATAGGCGTCAGCAACTGAAAGCCAGAATTTTTCTAATTGCTTGCGATTAAAAGTATTTTTCAGCAACGTATCTTCTGATAAATCAATAAGCTCTTCACTTACTTTTGTTGACATTTCAGTCGGTATGTTGTCTTGAAATGGATTTTAAATCCAGTTTATCCTTTTGAACTTTTTCATCTCTTCTTTGAAGTTGGCGTTAAAGTTATTTTACAACTCTGTTAAATGAGTGAAAATTGCAGACACTACACTGATATCTGGATGCACTTCGTTATCTATAATAAACACGACACGACCCGGACGAGACGTGTTGCGCGGTGTTGTGACTGCGACCCACCTAATATCAGCTCGCGACCCACCAGTGGGTTGCGACCCGTAGTTTGGGAAACACTGTCTCAGAGACTTGCCATCTTGTACCTCATTGTACCAAACATTGTAGTGTTTTTGTGCGCTCGCCACCCAAGGCGTGGGAATGGTGAGGGAGGCGAGCGCATAAAAACAGGGACACTCGGGCGCACTGATCACGCTTTAGATAGACAGGCTCTAGTACGCTCGGGCGGCAGCAAATCATATCGTTTGAAATAAACCGGAGTAATCACTAGATCGCGTATTACTCCACCTGAACCCCCATCACTGCATTCCCAGGCGGGAATACACTACGAATGTCAGCCTGACAGCCAGTATTCTCAAAAAATCTCAAACAAATCTCTGAGATAGATTCATCATGTCTCATTCATAGTACAGTAGCCGGCAAACATCTTGAAATTTTACGGCGTAGTGGGGGAAAGTTTGCGCACGTACCATTCTACCAAAGAGACGCAAATTTTGTCTTCTGCGCATTCCCCCACTACGCCAAAGAATTTTAAGAAGTTTGGCGGCAACTGTACATGACTTACTAGATAAATTATGTTAAATACTTAGATAAATTATGTTATAAATTTATAACATGTAAAATATTTCTCCAATAATTGCATAAAAACAAAAGACTGTAGTCACATTATTATTATTAATACAAAGAAAACACTTTGTATAAAATCACTTTTTATTGATGTTCGGAGTCTACGATCTTTTCATCGTTATTTTTTTTTCATTTTTAAATCCTTACTTTTGTTATTTAAAATAAAAAATTTAAATTCGGGCATTTATCAATAAATTGTATGGATTGTACCTAATTATTTTTAAATAAGCAAAACTTCAAGAAATGTTGAAATTAGAGCTACCTAATGAGCATCAATTTAAAAGTTGTATAAAAAAGTCCGTGATGACTATATGCTAAAATATCTATATGCTAAGGTTAATACACAAATTGATAATATATAACTAAATGTTACTAAAAATTAAGGCGTGCAAAGCCGCGCGGGTGAGCTAGTCAAACATAATAATTTCAATGTCTGTGCGTCCCTCCGTCTGTCTGTCAAACCCGAACCGGCCGCTCAACCATCGCCAAAAATGTATAATAAATATATACTATGTCTTAGAAAAGACGCGAACCAATGTTCAATCATTTTTGACGGGTTGCAGCTAGAATCAAATAAATTGAATATTGAAAATCAAGATGGTTTTGAGTTTGCTAGAATATAGTTTATTTATTTATGGTTTTTGTGTTTAATTTGTAGAACTCCTTAGTTTTTTATAGCGACATTTAAAATAAATGAAATTTTAGTAATTATTATTAATGAAATTTAAAATGAATTAAATTTATTAAATTTTAATAAATATTAATTTTAAGCTCTGCGTGTTAACTATTTTAAGTGTGACAGCTGTTTCAGCTTGCAAGGCCATTATCAAACAGTGGATATACCACAAATAAACGACTTATTTATAAAATTTTAATTTTAACCCCTTCGCCTGTAGCCTATATTTATTAAATTGAATTCATATTAAATTTCATTAATAATAGTTATTAAAATTTTATTTATTTTAAATTTCGCTAAAAATAAAACGCATATAGTTGCTTAGAAACGGGTAATTATACAGGGTTATTTGTAAAACATTTATAACCTCGCAGGACTATATATTCCTGCCTTAATTATGAGTCGAAAATATTCAAGCTATCATGACCTAATATCAATAGTTCGGAGATACGCAACATCAAAGTTTGCATATTTTTTTCAATATTTCTGACTTATTTTTTGTAAAATGTTGGACTATCATTACAGTAACTCATATTGAATACGAAAAATTCATTCTCTTTAATACAAGTCAAATAAAAAAATAAAAACCTTCGAATTCCAATTGGAAAACATTCCAATTGGAATTTTTTCAAGGTTTTTATCATTTTATTTTACTTGTGTTGAAACGAATGAATTTTTTGTAAACGATATCAGTTACCGTAATGATTGTCCAACGTTTTACAAAAAATAAGTCAGAAATATTGAAAAAAAAATGCAAACTTTGATGTCGCATGTCTCCTTAACTATTGATGTCATGATAGCTCCAACATTTTCGACTCATAATCTAGGCAGGAGTATAGTCCTGCGAGGTTATTAATGTTTTCCAAATAACCCTGTATAAGCAGGACCCGCGGTAGCACCTAGTACTAGTAATAGTGGTACGTCGCCTGTCCCACAGCACTTTTCCGTAATTTCCCTTATAAATACGGCCAGGGCGCCCCCACCCTACCCCCACCCCCACCCCCACCCCCACCCTTCCAGAAGGGGGCGGAACGCAGATGTTGTTCTCGGTCTCCGGATAACAATATTCTTCTTTGAATAAGGCAAGGTATTAAGTGTACCGCGTTGTTTACAGAGCCGATGCGGTTAAAATACCTACCACGACTAGGCATTTCGGGGTTTGGGTCGTGTCGCCTGTTTGTAAAGGTGCTCTTTCTCAAACAATCTTAATTTAAACTCGCACAACAATCGGCCGTATTCTGAAAATGATTTTTTGTCGATAATTGTTACCACAACTCCTCATAAAATAGAGAATCCTCAAAAATATTACTTAGATTTAGAATATGCCAGTAGAATATTGGAATACAGTTTAATGGAGTAAACGTTTATTTATGTTTTGTTCTTGAATTTGTACCGATTTGAATTTGTATTTTACAAACTATTCTTTATATAAAAAAAATATTTTTTTAATCTACTTATATATTTATTAATTACACCTACATCTTTCGGAAAAAACAAATGAATGATGTCTTTTGTTTTGTTTTTCTAAATTATTTAAAAATATATTTTTGATTATTATTGCTGAAGTTCTTGATTACAAAAAATTATTGGAAATTTTTTTAGAATCGTACTAGTAAAATTTAAATGATTATTAATAATACTTTGTTTACTTTTACATGCTTTACTAATTTCTAATGATTCTAAATTATTCAATTTCAGATTATAAATAGAAAGTCCTAAATCTTTACCAAAACCGGATCATTTTCTAATAAATCATTTGCAAATTTATTAAATGTTTGTAAAACTCCATGTTCATTTTAATGAAATTTAAAATAAATAAAATTTCATTAAAAATAAGCGCGACCTTTTTACTAAGACTTAAATTATACTTTTTAAAAATATTTAGTTTGACCTTTCCAAAACAGTTTCAAAATTTACATGCTCGTTGGTTAAAAAAAACGGTTCTACAATAAAACGTGCAACATAATTATGCCACGGGTGCAAAGAGTGTTGATGCGCAATATCCGCAGGATTTTCTGCAGTTAGCCGGTCACACTCGCGCGCCATTCCTTCACCTTCTCGCGGTGAAAATATAAAAAACAACATATTAAAAACATGTTTTGATTCTTCACTTGATTAACTTAAATACTGTTTTTGTCGAGGATCCTTTCTCGATCGCGTGGCCTGTAATCGTGATAATACCCTACTTTATACAAATACCTCGAAGTACCCGTCACAGCGTAATACACGCCGCGCGCATTAAAAAGATACTCCGTAACTCGCATTGGCTCCACAGACGACTGTCTTACAATATTTACTTTCTTTAAAAGAAAGTAATTGACACATTTATATAATTAACAAAACACAATATTTTTTAATTAAAATGAAAACAGACAATCAATACGTCATTGTTGAATCTAATAGGTAGTCGTGTCACAATAGAATACAAAGTAATGATAAGATGAGTAAGATAACGTATTTACATAATACACCTTTTTTTGTAAAACTAGCTGAAACCCGTCAAAAATTACGTACTTTTACATGTCGGTTCCTAAAAAATAAGTAATGAAAAATAAAAAGAAAGAACAAAGAAAAAAATTATAAAAATGTTGCGGATGTACAGACAACGAAATTATCATTGTTGGGATAAATTATAAATATTATTCATAACGAAATTTTAGAGTGTAGCAAGTCGACAAATACAATTCGTCTTCTTCTTCTTCTTCTTCTTCTTCAGCCTTCATCTCTCCACTGCTGGATATAGACCTGTTCCATACCCTTCCATCCTTCCTTGTTATTTTCAAATTGTAGCCATTTCTTTCCCCCCTTCTTCTTCATGTGCCCTGTCGGGTCCCCCCGATCATCTGGGAGAAAGTTTCCCTGTCCAGGGCAGTGCGGAACAGCTCTTCCACGCTTCTTATCCCGGTCCACTCTCGGATGTTTCCAAGCCAGGAATGCCGCCTCCTTCCGACCCCTCTGCGACCCTCAATCTTCCCCTTCATGACGAGCTGAAGGATGGAGTATTTTTCGCCTCTCATTATATGACCAAAATATGAAATTTTACAGAGCTTTACTATGTTAAGTAACTGTCTGTTTGTATTTGCTCTACGTTTTTTCCCCCCACTACGGCTATATCGTCGGCCCATCTCTTTTGAGGTCTTCCGAAGCCTCTTTTGTTCTCCCGAGGTCTCCGCTTCTGAACTCTGGAAGTCCATATTGTAGCATCCTGCCTTGCAACATGCCTTGCCCATTGCCATTTTAGCTTCGCTACACGATCCATGATATCCACTACCCTAGTTCTGCGCCTTATTTCATCATATCTAATTCTCTTAGGCTTATTCCAAGCAAGGATCTCTCCATGGATCGTTGCGTGCATTTATCATTGAATCAAATACAAATAAATACTTAAAAATACAATGCGAATACAACTTTTCACTTATTTAACAAAAATATGTGTTTTTATTATTCATTTATATCAGAATTTTTATAAGATGGACTACAATTCTTTTCGAGGAATAACTTAGATGAAACCTTCATTCTATCAAAAATAATAATATCGTTGTCTGTCTGTCTGTCTGTCCGTCCGTCTGTCTATCTGTTCATCCGTAACTTTGTGTAACGTCCGTAATTTTGTTCGAATTCACCGGTAAAAAACAAATTAAACTCGGAGATTGAGCTTGAACTTCGGGCCAGCAAACCCGAAACGGCTGCTCAACGCATGTTGCCACCGATGCCTCTCAATAGAGCGTCAAAAAGATTATATAAATATATACTAGGGCTTAGCAAAGAGGCCAACACATTTTCAAACCAAAAAATAAATTTAATAAACTGAACATTAAAAAAAAATTAACTAAATACCATTAAAAATCTTGTAGGTACCTACGCAAAGTACAAATAGGTTTCTGAGAAATGATATATAAAAATATCAAATATAAATTTAATGCAATTTATATAAATTATTTTTAGTTACTTTATTGATAGATATATTATTTATTGAAAAGTTTAATAGCTTTTTATGCCTTTATTTATTATTTCTGAAATTATAATATAATAACACTAAACTATAATACATTATAAATAAATATTGGATAATATGGTTTGGTCTTACCATTGTAGTTATCTAGGTATTTTGTATATTTTCATACATCTCTCTCAAAGTAAATACCTTTATTTGCGGTGTCCGATGTCTGAAATGCCTTTAGAAAAGTTATTGGTTTCTATGGTGCTTTCTTATCCAGGTGGTCTAGTCTGACAGAGCTTCAAACAAATAACCGGAAGTATCCATCGCAAACGTAACCTCACAATTCTCATGTTTCGACTAAAATTATATTAAATAAGTACTAATGCTGTATTTATATCTTATAAAAAAAAGATTATTTCATATGCACTTATTAATTTTCTCTCCCACAGCGTCCTGATGTAAAATTATTCTTTTTTGTATTTTTTTGTTTTTGTGCTTTTTTATTCTTTTGGCAAAATTGTCATTGTGGCGTTGGACTCGTATTTAGATTTTGACGGATAAACGTATTCTCACTCACTCTCTCAGGAAGAAACTGAAAGAAATAAACACCTAGATACATCTGCGTCTCGTTTATTTATTTATTTTATTCTCGTCTATTAAGTGTTGGGATAACAATCTTAAGATCCCAACATTGCTATTGATTGGTCGAATCTGACATCCGAGGTATTCTTCGCCAACTGCTAGCCAGGATATAAACTTTTGAAAAATCCGCGCGGTGACAGACAGTTGGAAAGCGTGTGTACCAGTTTTTTTTTTTCTTGAGAACATTCTTCTTCGTGTGGTATACGAATCCGACGAAGGACCAGTTCACATTAGCCTTCCGGAAGAGACAGATCGATCTGTTCCGGATTCGACGAAGCCGGGAGGGTTGGAGATTGAATCAGCACTCGACGTACCAGGAAAAACTGTAAGTACAATTTGTCAACTGTGGATTTTAGTTAGCTTTGGCCTAGCGTATCTCGGGTGTCAGTATCAATCACTATCGGCGGAGATTGAGAAGGAAGACATTTTCTTAGCTAATACCCTACCCGCGTGCGGGTTATTTTACGCTCCTCCCCACCTGACAATGTCGCATTGGAATGTGCAGAAAGTCGCGTGGCGGCACTCCTCGTCAGACGTCCTTTTGTTTTGATCCGTTTCCTGCAGATATTTTTTCCCTTTCCCTTAATATGAAAACTTGCATTTTAGCACAAAGGGATGCGGCATTATTTTTTCGTCCGTCTCCAAGTTTTGCGGGCCGCTCAGACTCGCATTGAATACTTTGTGTACTCCCCGCATTGTTCATGTTAATTCGCGCAAATGTGCAGACATTCAGATGTTCTTTTTACATGGAATACGCTCGTTCGGTGGGTCCGCAGGAGTCCGTAGCGGAAGCTGCGTTAAAAAATCTCGTTGCATTTTTATTTATTTATTTATTTATTTATCTTAATAATTTAGTTCCACGCATAATGTTGTGTGGGCTAATACATGATTTCACTTGGACATGTTGCATTCCATCTAATCATTTAAAAGTTTTTATAATATAATTTTTGCACTTCAGTTTAAACCTCCTTATATTCTCCGTGTTTTGAATTTCCTTTGGCAGGCTATCGAAGATTTTTATACCTTTATATATCATACAATTTTGTGAGGTGTTTTTCTTTTTCTTTGGTAGTTTTATGTTGTCGCTTCCTCTTGCATTGTAGGAATGAAAATCCTTATTCATCTTCATCTTGTCATCAAAGTATTTGGGTACTAATCCATGTTTAATTTTAAATATTTGGACAATAACATTATATATTATTCTTTGATTTACAGTTTCCAGTCCTAGGGCATCCAACATTTTTGTTATTTTAGTTCTCCTATTACACTTCAGTATTATGCGCATCGCTCTGTTTTGTATTATTTGTACCACCATTCGAATGATTTTTTCTCCATTGATCTGCATTTTCCGATCGAACACGCGGAATTTACACTTTTCTCGAAAATCTTTATTTAATCAAGATAAACTAGCTGTAACCCGTCAAAAATGACAGAACTTTTACATGTCGGATCCCAAGGAATATGAATTTATTTATATATATTTAAAAAATACAGTAAAAATTATTATAAAGAAAAAAAAATACTATAAAGAAGTTACGGACGTTACATGAAGTTACGACGGATGGACGGACAGACAACGAAATTATTATAATTGGGACTGTAGAAGTCTCACAGAGACGAAGCTATTCATATGAGAAACGTGTATAAGATTATTTTTTATATAATAGCCCAGGGCTTACAACCCGTTTGAGCTGGCTTAAATGCTCACTCTAAACAATGCAACGTTCACCAAGTCAGCACCCACCTTTCGGCTGCGTATATGAAAACTTTATATAGAATATTCTTACTATTCTCAAAATAAGCCAAAAGTCTATCCTATGTAAATAGGACTGGTGTCCTGGAATGGGGCTTGAACCACCGACCACCGAGCGGCATGACCACAACACCAATAAGCTACTCTTGTCACGAGAATCTAATTGCGCATAATCGAAGTGTCTCGGACGATCCACACGGATCTAGAATCAACTGGGCTATTCTCGTAATCACTAGAAATATGTTGAAACTATAGAAATGTGAAAAAATACTGATAAACTAGTAGAACTTTCTCAAGGTATCGCGAAATCAACGTTTTGTATAACAGGTGGACGGGTGCACGTGCGGAGAGTTAATTTTCCACAGATAATGCGAACCTGTGTGAAATATTTAAGTGACAATAAGTGTGAATTACAGAACGGTGCTCCGATAAAAGTAACTTTGTGTGATAAATAAAACTTTTAATTGTTTTTAGTGTTTCATTTGCCTCCTAAGCAGCGATCACGTGACAATATATTGGTATTGCTTGATAATAGTCAGGATTTTATCTGATTTTGGATTTTTGCTTGCAATACCTTGTCATGTTTCTTTTTGTTTTTATTCGCGACAGTAATAATTAATAATCCCAATTAGGTATAATAATTTCGATGTTTGTCAGTCCGTACGTCTGTCCGTCAGTCTGTCCGTCCATCTGTCTGTCCCGGTAACTTTGTGTAAGGTCCGTAACTTCTTTGTAGTATTTTTTTTTTCGATTTTTTACGAAAATTTTTTTTTCGGAATTTTTTTGTTACAAAAAAATTTTTTTTCGTTTTTTTTTTAATTTTATTTTTTTAATGAAATAAATGAATACTTATTCTTTAGGAACGGACATGTAAAAGTCGTTTTTGACGGGTTGCAACTATTTATTATTAATTGTTTCATCTTCTGCCTGTACCAGGTAAATTAAACACTAAATTTCGCAATAGAGACTTGAAAATCTTCCACGCGTATCTATAAATTCTGATTACTATGGAACGCCTCTCACATGTCGGTGGGTACTACATCGCTTGTTAGAATCCACACTAAAATACTCTGTTAAATGTATTGTCGCTTGGTCACACTGAATCACTGCTTTTATCTGTGTACTCGCCTAAACGTCGCCTGTCAACGACAACGCAAATATTGAGTGCGCCCAGTCAATCTCCATTTATAGTCAATGTCGCTCGCGATGCTTCCAGAATCCAGTTGACCACCCTAGACCCTTCTAGCAATTTCCATTTCTCTATAAATGGTGTAAAGTAACGTTACTATAGTTTGAGCAATCAAATATTTTTTCGTGGTTTTAATTATTCTGTATGTCTTTCTAATTGATTAATTAATTTGTTTTTAAATTTTACAGAAATTTGTTCTGAAAAATTGCAACTTTACAATAAGAACGTGTTCTTGAATATAATATACCTATGTGTGTTGTATCAAATGTGTCCAAACAAATAAAAATGAATTAAAACGGTTAATTCTGGCGTCCTCTGGCAGCAGTTACACAAATTAATTTGTGCCCACCGTACCAGAAAAAGTAGATTGCTCTAAAAATGGATAATATATTATGTTGATTAATTAATAAATGAGACTTACAGATTAGGTCGATATATTCACGGAAATCTAAGAGGCCGCTATGGCGTAATTGAATAACGCGCCTGCCCCGGATAGGAAGAGATCCGTGGTTCGAATGCCGGTAGCAGCCATATATTTTTTCGTTGATTTGATTTTTCTGTATGTCTTTCTTATTGATTAATCAATTTGGTTTTAAATATCGTTTGCCTTGTAACACAGTATTTTAGCTCATACGCTCTCCACGTGACTAAACCATCTCAGCGATCCTTTTTTTATTCTATCTTTTACGCCATTAAAGTCATAAAAATTTTTTTTTCTCATTTTTAATCCATCTTCTTTCTTTTATCCAGACCTCATATATGTACATATATGCAGATGTATTTATCAGATATCTTTATGCCATATATCTTTTGCACTTCTTTTTCTTCTTATCTTTCCCCTTTTTACTAAGTAGATCTGTCCTTTCCTATCCATTTCTGATTCCCCTTTTACCTTTAATTCTCTGACTTCCATAGTTTGTTCGTAACTTAAATATTTATCTTTTTTGTTTTTTATTGTTGCGATATGTTTATACATAACATGTTAACTCTGGGGAAACTTGTAGGATGGTCTCTATACTATGCAATAATAATGTGTAATCTGATTTTTATATGTACTGTTAGTTTCCCGTGAATAAATAAAATAAAAAATATAATATACACAGATTTTAAATACACGCGCCTATACGACCGCATTTCCATCTCGATAAGTCTTCTTTCATTTCAACAACAACATATAAATTTGACATTTTTATTAGTCACACTGTTAACGAGTATGACGCATATTTTTCTGGTGTTACCTAGTCCATAAATTTGAGCTCGTAGCTGAGATGTTTGCCCGTCAATAATGAAGTATGGATTAAGTATCTGTTTATATTAATCCTACTTGAAAAGATAAGCATTGCTATTAATTTCAATTCAGTCTTTGATACTTTCTTTTGATTTCTTCAACCGTTCTAACGGCACATTCAAATTCTCCTTCAGAGACGTTCACGAATCACGGAGCGACGTTCAAAAAATATATTGTTCAATTGTTTTAATCAATATATATCATAGAAGTCTCATAGAAACAATATTATAATTTTTATGGGAAAGTACCCGCCGTATAAGTAAGTTGAAAATAAATTCGTGGGGGAAACAAAGGTTCCCTTCTTTCTTCAAAGCCTTTAATTTATTTTATTTTATTTATTTATTTCTATTTAATTTTATGTATAAAATTTTGTTAGGACTGTGCCTGTCTCACTAGAAATATCTGTGTTGAGACAGGCATAGTTTACAATATTGTGTAGGTTCAAAACATAGTAAATAGATAATAAAGTGTTTAAAGTAACATAATAGAAAATATATCTAAGGTTATATTGTGTTAGTGTGTTTGTGTAAGTGTGCCTATTTTAGCTCTCCCCTTGTTTCGGATCCACTGTTTTATTTTGCATTTTATTATAGGGTTGTCAATTGTGGTTAGCCAATTGTTTTAATTCATCAAGCATGCAATTAAGTAATTTGGGTCCAAAATAGTTATAGCTCCTCTGTCCATACGTGGTATGTAACCTTGGGATTTGTAGATTGAGTTTGTTTGACCGTGTGGTAATTATTGTTTGAGTTTGGTATTGATGGCATGCGCTTGGGTGAGATTAAAAGAAACATAAATGTGCTAGGTCCCGTGATTGTTCATCTTATAAATACTATCTTGACACAGCATGAAATCCCAGGAATGTTAAAAATAGGAATTATAAGACCAATATATAAAGGGGGGAAGCATGATGAATATACTAATTATAGGCCCATATGTATACTGCCTGCTATTGAAAAAATCTTAGAAAAATTTTTGCATACTAAAATCTATAATTACCTAATAAAGTTTAACATATTAGATCCGAATCAGTATGGATTTCAAAAACACAAAAGTACAGAAATTCTCATGGAAAATTTTTCAAATCATGTAAATTCAGAATTAAATGACAAAAATCATGTCATTATACTATTCATAGATAATTCTAAAGCATTCGATACAATAAATCGGGAAACACTCATAACAATCTTGAGAAGCATTGGCATAGGTGGAAATTTAATTGAAGTCCTAGTGGATTAGAATAATTAGATAAATAGAGAAATTTTAGTAAAAATTAAAGACACATTTAGTAATCCAAAATTTACGAATACTGGGGTGCCCCAGGGATCTATTCTTGGTCCATTACTGTATATTATTTATGTATCTACTATGTCTAAAATCTTTAAGTATGCTAAGCATTTTGTGTATGCTGATGATACTGCTCTTGTTATCTCCCACAAGGATGTAAGATGGGTGGAAAATGGTATGCAAGAAGATTATAATGCTTTACTTACATGGTCTCATGATATGGGTTTAATTATTAATACAAAAAAAACTAAAGTCATGCATGTAAGGTCACCTCATATAACTGTGACTAATCAAATAAATATTATTTCCCATAATTTTGATTGCTTGCATTCCGGAATTAATGCATCGTGTAATTGTGAAAAAATTGAATTAGTTAATGAATACGTATATCTTGGTATTACCATAGATACATTTTTCAAATGGGATATTCAGGTAAATAAGGTATGTAAGAGGTTGAGAACTGTATTGGGATGTATGCACAAGATTAAATACTATGTTCCGATACAGACTATGAAAACTATATATCAATCTTTAGCGGAATCGGTAATAAGGTATGGAATAACTAGCTGGGGTCTAACTTGCAAAACTAATATTAGAAAAATTCAAAATATTCAAAATTCGGCTATAAAATTAATAAATAAAGAAAGTGCTACTAAAGATATACAGGAACTCTTCAAGAAACAAGGCTCTCTATGCCAATTAATGCTATCTTGTGGTACAAACTAATTACACGATATCATGAAGATGGAACATATAAGCATAGATGGATTCATAAACATAGTACCAGATTTACGGTTAAAGAAGGACTACGAATACCGAAGGTCATAAATAAATATGGACAAAGAACATTAAAATATGTCATACCAAAAATATTAAATAAAATCCCATGTCGTGTCAAAATGGATATTAATAAAAAATGGCAAAATACAGAATTAATGAATATGTTATTAAATAAAAGAGACTTATTTTGATTTTGGTAATATTTGTATTTTTTCTTGTATTGTTGTATTGTATTGTTGATTTGTATTTGAGTTTATAAGATCTATTGTAATTAATTAATATGAATGTATTTCTGGTAAATACAATTTATTTATATATATGTATTGATGCACCTACAGACAAATATCAATATGATGTTTTGTGGGTCTGAGATGTAAAAAAAAAAAAAATTAATAAA